>JALGBA010001202.1:0-243981 GCA_023970755.1 Azemiops feae
AAGAAGTTTACAAATAATCCTACCCACAACTTGACTATAAACTCATACTTGAAAAAATCCTTGAAGCCACTGAGTTAATGAATTCTAGAGTAAAAGATGGAGATGTCACCTTAAAACTACAAACTGAAGCCCAGACTCCAATTGATGAACTTACAATCCAAAAAATAATAGAAGAGGAACAAATTAATATCAAAGAGGATCCTACACAACAACAACCACAATTTACTGAGAACTTTGACATTCAAACTGTGATTTCAATGAAAGAACCTGCAACCAAAAAAATAACAGAAACTGAAGAAAGCAATGCTAAGATGGAGGACGCTAAAGATCAACAAACACAACATATTGAGAACTTAGATCAAACAACAATTACAACACCGGACATGACCTCCTATTTTAACCAGATGAAACTGGAAGAAGAAGAAGACCAGACTGAACCAATGACAAATATCTTAAATCAAACGTGGAGATTAGAACTATTAGGGCAACAATCTAATGACTACAAAGGGGCCAGTTCCTTTGAAAAGTTAATAACTGGATGTTCTCCCTTGATTCAAACAACACGGGTAGGAATGAAGGGAGACACATCTGAGGATTTAGAGGCACTGGCATGGAAGCCTGTTTGGCACAAAAAGAAAGGCAGAGTTGGATTTAAAAATGGAACTTCTTTCTCTTCCTCTTGTTTTTTTTTGTTGACTGATAATGGAAGAGCTTAAGATTTTACTTAATGGGCTAAGGAGATTTTTAAAGATATTGATTTAGTTAATATGTAAGACTTAGATCTATAAGGGAAATGAAAATTAGCTATTAGATTATAGCTTTGAATTGTAATATGAAAGTTGATTTGTGACTATAAAAGATATTTGTGAATGTAACTAACTGAATAATAGGTGTATTTTAGTTATGATAACTACTTTGTAATAGAATTAGAAAATTTTGGGTTACCCGAAGTTTAAACATTATGGATATTAAAGCCTAATTGGAATATGTTAATTGAAATTTAGGTAAAACTCAAAAACAGGACTTGGATATGTATATCTAAAATTATATTGACAAATGTATTGATTGATTGAGCTATAATTAGCAATGTTTTAACTTGAATCTGTTATAATAATTAAGGGAAATAGAGAGGGAATTTATAATGATGTAACCTGAGATATATATGAAAGACTTTGTTATTGGATTATTGACTACCCAACCAACACGCTGCTTCCTAAATATTTGGCTGTAAAATTGAAAAATTAATAAAACGTTACAAAAAAAAGTACAAAGATAAAAGGTACAAGTTAAAAGTAAAAACCAAAATTTAAAAAATAATCTTGAGGATTTCACAGGCAATCTTTCTGGTATTTAGTTAAGGAAAACATGATATGTTATTTGCATGCTGAATGTCTTTTTTTCCCCTTTGTTTTATCTATTTTTTACAATGTCATTAGCTTTTTGAAGTTAGATTATAATGATGAATCCTGAGAATAATTTAGAATTCTTGGCAGCATTGTACTGATTTACTTTTTGCTTTTCTTATTCAACTAGCATGTCCAAATGGTCACCCCTGTGTTATTGGAGAGGTAAGAAATGGAGAGAGCAAGGGAGGGAGGGAGATATATATATTTTTAAGCACATTGTAATTGGACTAAAATGAAACAGTGAAGAACTATTTTTGTTCTCTTTTTTAATATTTGCTTTTTTCCCCCAGTGTGGTCAACCTATGCATCGTAGTCGTTGTGTTGATTGTGGTGTTCAAGTTGGAGGTGAAAACCACAGGCCAGTGCTAAACTTCCAAAGAGCAAGGTTTGAATTTCAATTTCTTGGAATTCTGAGAGAAAATTTTATTTGTAAATGCCAATGAAAAAAATGAGGCATTTACTTTTGGGTATACAAGTAGTTTCCCTGCCTGGCAAATTAGTTTGAATATCAACTATGGACTCCTAATGTCAGTTTTCATTCTGAGTAGCTCTAGCTAATTTTGATCTTACTATGCCTACTCTCCTAGTCTCTTTGGTCTGAAGTCAGTTCATCAGTATTTATAACGTGATGAACCTAGCATGCAAAGGGATAGATATAAATGCAACCTTACGTTCTTGCTGCTCTCTGAACTTGGTTGTTGTCTTGCTGATGTTTCAGTACTCAAACTAGGTAACATCTGCAAGAAACATCTACAAGAAACATCTGCAAGACAACAACCAAGCTCAGAGAGCACCAAGGACCCCTCATTTCAACCCTGATCTACAAATATGGAAGAGTTTTGAGTTCAAAAAGGAGAGTGTTTCTATTGCTAGGCAAAGTTCACAAGGAAGTAAGTGGTTGTCAAACAAGCTAAAATTTCTGAGATTTCATAGAAAGGGTTTTCATATACTAAGAGCCAATTGCAACAGTTTCAAGTATGAGTCTATAACTGTTAGTTGTCATCAAGAGGTCTTCCAAATGGTGGAAGATTCTCACACATAGGCTGAGAGAAAACCCTTTTAGCATCCTAAAAGCTTAGAGATTTGATGGGATTCCCACCCTTTGTTTTTTGTTTATGATTACCACAGTCATAACACATTCATTCTCTGAGAGCTTTGTCAGTCCTTTTGAAATTATTTACTGTATTTTATGTCCTGCATTAGATTCTTGTAAAAGCACCACAACAAACTTGTCGCAATTGCTCCACCTATTTGTGAGCCCCATTTGGGAGCAGTAATTAAGAATTGCAGACCCTAAGGCAGCTGCAGCCTTTTCACCTACATTCCTCTTCTGGGCCAAGAATTTCTCTGGCGTCTTCACATCTTGTCTCAAGCATCTCCAGCTCCAAGGTTTTGCCACATTGCTGCCAGCACTTGGAAATCACTAGGAAAATTAAACCTTTTTGAAAGGTCTGGCCCATTTTTCCCATTCAGAGCAAAAATCAGGTGGCAGTTCTGGCAATGTACATCTTCTTCTTGAACTCTCCTCACTAGTTTCTTTCTCAAGAGGAACATGTTGCCTTGTGTACCCCAAAAACTGGATGCTTTCAATCCAGGTAGAGTTTCATTCCCTATTGATGCATGCACCTGATACTCTATCCTGCTTCTGTTCTTGGGGAAACCGCACCATCCTGTAAGTCCAGTCAGCATTCTTGTGGAGAGCTACTGCATAAGATATAGGAAAATGTACTTTTATTTTCTGAATTCTTCATCGTTTGAAATCCAGTAGTCCCTTATCTGGATAGTTTTGAGTGTTCTCTTAAGGCTTTTCCCATTGTTATAAAAATGATGAAGGGCATTCAGGACTGAGTTGTGGTCTCATACCATTTGTATGAATACGTACTAAATCTGATCCCTGTGGATGCTATCAGAATTATTTCTCCTGTAGTAGGTATCCATTCTCGTAACAAAATCTATTTATTCTACTTGAGTACTTACTGCATTATTGTTCCCCATCTTATTTTCTTCTTCTGTAACACCCTTTACCTTTCAATTTTTTTCCTTATGGAAAAATGGTTACCCTGTGTTTTCTTGGCTTGCTTTTACTTCTCCAATTCCAAAGTCTATGGAAAACTTCATTGAGAGAATTCATACTTTCTCTTTTCTGGAAATCAGCCATTGCTAACTGAAGAACTGTGATTCACTTAACAACTGTGGCAAGAAAGATCGTAAAATGGGGCAAAACTCACTTAACAACTGTCTCGCTTAGCAGCAGAAATTTTGGGCTCAATAGAGCTCATTAAGTCGAGGACTATCTCTATGACATTTCTAGTTGTTTGAGGAGCTGACATTACTCTTTAAAGCCCTAAGAGATTGACAGACAGACAATCTTAAGGCAGAGTGAGTACCAGTTGAGGAACTGGGGGTGCTTCTCAGCCTTCTGGCTTTCCAGGAGAAGCAGCAGGTTCTGTACTGATATGGTGATGCCAATGCTCTGCTTTTGGTTCCCCCCCCCCGGGTTTTAAAGATGAGAATGGGAGTAGGATCACTTCTATTTTCCCCAGAGAAATGGGATCATTTGGTGGCCAAATTCATCAGGGTGTATTAGGGAGGTGTAAAAGGGAGCATGGCTTCACAGGTTGCTCATGCCTGCTACAACCAGTCTCCATTGGCATCCATTGTCAAGAGGATCATCTTTCTGGCAGGCAAAGGAGAACCTTCCCTTGCGTTCTTCCCAGACTCTAAATTGCCTCCTGTCCAAAGCTGAATTTGCTTTTCATTCCCTTGGCATTAAGGCAATCAGAACATTGTTGAAAGAAAAATCTTCAGGGTCCAGTCCAAGCTGGGAATAAACAAAATGGAGACTGCTTTAGAAAGAAGGTTGTAGTTTATTGAAGAGCAGAGCCAGACAGAAATGAGGCTCTGGGAAAGTTGACCACATGTAGCTGGGAGTGGTGGGCTTTTATACCTTCTTGGGTGTTTGTGTTTGAGGTACTTCCTGTTTGAGGCTGTTCCTGTGTCATGAACTTTGACTTGAGGTTCAGTGTGCCCTTTTGGTATTCTGATGGTGGTGGGTTAATCCTATTATGTCCAAAAGGTCACGTCCTGCTTCGCTGGGGCTGATGGCTTTGTCCTGTGTTGGATTTTTTGGTGAGGGGTTGCTGGTTCTTATCCTATCACTCTGTTGTTATTAGCTATCAAATCTTACTCCAGGGGATTTTGAAGATACTGTCTTGAATGGGCTATCTGCAGGTAGTATTTGCTCATGAATGGGCCTCTGTCTTTCTGAATGGGATTATCAAATCTGCATTTCTACAGATCTGGCCTCTGAGTTTCTGGCTGGGGCTATTAAGAAAAACTGGGTCTGCTTTTCTGCCTTTAAGATCCTTTGGGGAAATATAATATTCTGCCTTTTTAATATTTCACAAACTATTTCCTTCTCTTGGGGGGGGGGGTGCTGTCCTGCCACAAAATGCATATCTCTTTTGACAGACTTCCTGTTGTTAATGAATTTAACATTAATTTTAGGAGTAATGTTCTTAACTATTTAGTTTCTGGGGTTTTTTTTTAAGAAAAAAAACCTAGCTGCCTCACTTCTTGAAGAGAAATGTGGAATACAAAGCCAGTGAACTGCTATAAAATGTAAAATGATTCTGGGATTTTGTCATTATTCCTTTGTGAATTTTTGCAAGATTTTAGCTTTTTCTAGAAAAATTGTTAATGTAATTTTGGGTGCTCTGTATGTTGCTTGAGGAGCAACAGTCAAAGTATTTCCTATATCCTCCAAAATGCCTTCCTTATGGGAAGCAACACTAAGGCGCTTGATTTTTTTTTCCCGTTTTATTGTGGAAGCAACCATTCCATAGCACTTACAGTTTTTGAGTGAGATTGCAGTGAATTAGCAAGACTTCAGGACTGTAGATTTCTACAGAGACAATTGTGCTCAGTCCACTCTGAGATAAAAGATGGGGGTATTTTTTTTCCTGTAAGTTTATTTGCTTACAGCAAATTTTTCAGATTATTTTCTGTCTCTGTGCTTAGACATGGAATGTAACTGGGGAAACGTTACACCATCACCATCTTCTTGCTTTCCTGTCATATAGGAGAAAATGGTTCTTTTGTATACACAAAGCAAGGCAAAGTACCAAGCGTTCCATTTTTAGTTTTGTTAGTCATTTGAATCCTGTTGCCTAACTCCCAAGTTTGTTGCTTTCATCACATTTTTCGGGTACAAGAAAAAATAGTTTGAGGACCTCTACTAAATTCTATTTTTGCATCTACATTATTTGGCTGCAGGCTTCCCAATAATAATTACAGCAGCCAACTACTTGTGCATTCTTCTGTGTATCTCAAACATCTCATTTAGATGCTTCTGAATGATTGATACTTCAGGATGTCTGCACAGATTAGCCAACCATCTTTCTGCCTTTTTCTGCTGTACTAATTAGGCCAACCTGGGATAATGCAGCAGTCACTGCTTTCAGATGGTATTTGATACTACCACCCCTTTTTCTTTCCATAACTCAGGAATATAAGAACAAAACCAAAAGGGGAGGGGAAATCTTTTCTTTTCCTGCCAATTGAAAAACCCAAGGTCAGCATAAACCCATAATCTAGTAATACGTTTGGGGAAGCTTAGGCATTCTGAGGCAAGTTCCCCTACAATTGGCATCAAAGCTATCTGTTTAAACAGTTCTGAAAGTTTTAAGATTACAACAACAAAGAATACCATAGATGGCTGTTAAAGTAGAAAAAATGAGACTTAAGAATAGGTAGGTATTAATTTAAGTTTCTGGGAGAGAATCAACTTTGACAGAAACTAGGGTTAAGCACACACTAAAAAAAATCAAACCCTAAAGAAAATCAAATTCTCTCTAGTACTCACTGCAGCTAGAAATTTCTGTGAGCCCAATTTCTTCCTGAGTCATGGAAGAAATTACAGTGTGTTCCAAAGGGGAATCAAAAGAAAAAAAGTCTCCATTAAACTCCTGATTTGCTATCTAGTTTACCACTCATTGTGGATGCTTTTCTTTCTAAATGGAATATTTAGAATTCACACTGTTAGAGGTACCTGTCACATCTCCTTTTGAATTCAACACTATTAGCATGTAATTCAGAAGATAATCTGGACTAATAATGAGTTGTTTTTTGTTTCCCCTTTCTCCTGAAATTTCTCTGTATCAGTCCATTCTATTCCCTCATGACCCATCCCATCCCTGAACAAAACGAACAGAATATTTGTTTTAAGATGCTTGCTAGGATTACTTCAGCAATCATATAATGTATTTAATTTGGTTTGCAACAGTTCCTTAGAGAAAGTAAATACGGCTAGAATGGAACGGAACGGAACGGAATAATAACTTTATTGTCATTTTGAATGTACACTAATCGGCATACATTAAAATGAAATTTCGTTGCATACAGTTCTCAAAGGGTCACCACCTCCAATATACACTACATAAATATGACAAAAATAAATAAATAAATACAGAATTATGCATATACCCACATACATTATATGACACAGAGAAACAAGAGTCTTTCTGTGTATTACATAATATAAAGATAGTCCTCACTTAGAACCACAATTGGGCCCAAAGTTCTTGTTGTTAAGCAAGACAGCTAAGTGAGTTTTGCCCCATTTTACAACTTTTCTTGTCGCAGTTGTTAAGTGATTCATTCGAGTTGTTAAGCTAGTAACAAAGTTGTTAAGTGAATTTGGCATCCCATCATAAATATAAACCAATTGCCAAGCCTCCTAATTTTGATAATGTAACCAGTGGTGGGATTCAAATACCTGAACATCCGGTTCTCTGTGTGGATGCAGGCCTGGGCCTCCGAGGACTGGAATGGACTTACGGAAGTGACATCTATGCACTTCCTGTGGGCTGTTCTAGGCCTGGGAGGCCTCCTCCAAGGCCTAGAACAGACTTCCGGAAGTGACATCAACGCACTTCTGGCGGGCCGTTCTAGGCCTGGGAGGCCTCCACCTGGCCTCTGAGGCCTAGAACGGACTTCCAGAAGCAGCATGGGTTCAGCCGGTTCTCCAAACTCAACAAAATTTAGCTACCGGTTCTACTGAACCTGTGGAAACTGGCTGAATCCCACCACTGAATGTAACCCTGGGGATGCTGTAATGGTCGTAAGTGTGAAAAATGGTCATAAGTCACTTTTTTTCATTGCTGTTGTAACTTCAAGCAATCACTAAATGAATGGTGGTAAGTTGAGGACTACCTATATCTACCCAATTTTGGTTGATAAATACTTTTTTATAATTCTCATTATCTGGAAATCATTGCAAAATAATAGGAAAATGTGCAAATTTCCCTGTGTGATATCTTTGCAGCAATATTCAGGACAGGACACAAACGGGCCACATACTTGGAGATCCTAGGAAAAGGGATCCAGTGATCACACCAGAGAGGGAGTTGTCTCCAGCCGCCCTAATTCTGATTCGCTTGCTCACTCATTTGGCATTGCTTCTGGGAGCCTCAAATGATGCCCAGGTATTTGTTTTGCACAGAAATTGCAAGTTACCTGCTTTTTTCTGAAATGCAGTATACCCAAACACACGATGACTTATCTAAAATGGAATTACTTGGAAAAATCAGGTTTTCTCAGTATTACGAAAAGAAATAATTATAGATGCTAAGAATACAAGGCCATAATCATAGCCATGTTATAGTAATATAGTACTAATTATAAAATAACAATTTCATTAAAGCAGCATAACTACAATTCTGTGTTTAATAATCATGGAGCATAAGACGCCCATGCATGCTTCAAAGTTGCCAGGAAGCAAAGTGGAGATCATGATATTCTAGAGCAGAGTTTTTCAAACTTGGCAACTTGAAGATGTGTACACCCATCCAGCATGCTTAAAGTTGCCAAGTTTGAAAATCACTACTCTGGATGAAGTCTTATAGTTTCCTTTCCCTCAGATACTTGGCTTCACTTCTTTCACACCCATCCTGCTTTCAAAAGTGACCTGCATATGTCCACCTTAGACTAGAATTAGCTGCAAATGTGATTTGCTTAATCAAATCTGTAGTTGGCTATTCTCTGTAGTTAGGGGCTGTAGTTAGCTATTCTCCGACTTGCATTCTTGGCAAAAAGTATACAACCTGAAATGTCGGGGGTATTTTTGTTTTTGATGTGAGTGCTCATTGCCCATAGAGAAATATTGTTGATATTTTTAATAACACATTGAAAATAATTTGCATTTCAGAACTCAGTGAAAAATGTAATCATGTAGCTGTTCAAAATTGTTTTTCACTCAATTCTAAAATACAGATTCCTTTAGTTTCAATGCGTTACCAAAAATATCAGTAATGCTTCTATGGGCAATGAGCACTAGCACCAAAAACAAAAACACCCCAGGCATCTCAGGTCGCACACTCTTTGCCAAGAATGCAAGTCAGAGAACCAAGATGTTGGACTGGCACTTGGAAAACTCAAGCTTAAATCTATCTTCAGCCATAGAATTTGCTGGGTGATTATCATTCCAACTTACTTTTCAGGGTTGTTATTACAGGAAAAATGGAAGGAGGGAGCCCTGTCTTATACCAGTTTGAGCTGTTTGTGGAAAGATGGAATAGAAATCTTAACAAATCAATAGATTGAAAGAGTAGTGCTTGATTGTGGTAGCAGAAAATTAAAGTCAAGAGAATTGTGGGCTCCCCTTATATAATAGTGTTGTATTCATGTATTTGTAAGTTAAAGGGATATATTTAAAATATTTGCTTAAGTACCTACCTTTCTGATTAAATGTTCATTCACAAGTCATGTAGACAAGAATTCTGAATAGTAGGTTCTGTTGTTTCAGTCTGTCTTGCAGATCATAAAGCCACAGGTTCAGGATCCAGTAAACTTCTTGCTGCTGCATATTAATAAAGACATAGAGCAGCTGATGAATACTCTTGGGAAGAGTGCTGATGAAACCACTAATGTCATCCATCTCATTCTGTGTAGCCTTTCCAAGGACCAACATGCAGGACAATGTAAGGAGAGCAGCTTGCCGAATGTTGCTTACATTTCAAGACATAAGATTGCAGCACATGGTTTAATAATATACTTTAAAGCAGGGGTCTTCAAACTTGGCCCTTTTATGACTTGTGGACTTCAACTCCCAGAATTCCTCTGGGAGTTGAAGTCCACAAGTCATAAAAGGGCCAGGTTTGAAGACCCCTGCTTTAAAGGAACTGGGAGGACCAGTGATCAAGAGTGATTAAATATTATACCCGTAAGAAATCACTGTCAGTGGGTGATTGGCATACTTTTGGCTTTTCGTCTGATTTCACAGTCACACTCATTTCATTAAGGAATTTAGATGTGTTAGATAACTTATGTATTTCCAAAAAGTCTTTGATGATATTTCCTCATTAATCTGCATAATACTGCATGATAATTGTTGTGATAATAAACAATGAGAGGGAGAAAAAATAATGGTGTGTAAAACCCACCAATATTTTCTGTGGACATATTTTTTTTACAACCCAGTAACTTGCATTGTTCGTTTTAAATCTTGAGCCCACTGAATTCCATGTGGTTTCTTGTATAAGTTTGGAGAAATCACTTCTATATCTGTAATTCAACTGTACGTCGAAGTGTTTCACTGTGGAAAGAATATGTAGTCCATGCAGAACTCTTTGTACTATTCTCTTGTCACAATAGCATATAAGGAAGAAAACGGGTTTATTTTATTTCAGAAATCTCTGAGTTTTTCTTCTGAGTCAAAGAAGCAAAATAACTGGCTGGTTGGGGGCCAAATAAATGCAATAAATCTTTTGCAGGGCCAGTACGTTTTGACAGTCAGCTTTCCACGAAGCAGTACAGAAACAGTTGGGAAGAAAATGTTGCACGCACCATTATTCTACCTGAACTAAAGGTAAGAAAAAGGAAAAAATGCTTCCAAAGAATACATTTGTTAGTCAAGACAAATAATAGATATAAAACTATAAATTATTTATTATGAATTTCTCTCTCTCCTCTCTATATATACCTGTGTGTGTTTGTGTCTGTATCTGAATAAGTGAGAAAGGTGACAGCTAATTCAGCTAAACAATTGTAGGCAACAATATTCACTAATTTTAGAAAGGATTTCTAGCATGCTGTTAACAAGCCAGGCTGAATTTTAAATTAAAGTAGGTTTTATATGCTTTATAGCGTATAAACAGTGACACTGGGCAAAATGTAGATTAGACATAAGAAAAACAGTATGTGTTCTTTTTCTGTGCTGAAGACACAAAGTCAGCTGGCAATACTATCTTTACATCATATTAATGTTATATAAAGCTATTAGTTGGGGCGCTATCATGTGTTATATTAGCAGTATGAAACATCAATTGCTAGAAAATAAGAAATTGCTGCTATCTTCCTCAATGATCTGAAATAAGCAAGGTATTAATTAGTTCTGTTTAATTAATTAAGTACGCTTGTGAGGTTTTGTTCATTAGTTTTGAGTATAATTCATGCCAAAAAGAGAGAGAGCTGGCATATCCTCCATTTTAACTTTCCCCCAATCCTACACTTAAGAATGAATATATATATATACAGCCTTGCATAGAGGCAAACTCAGCATCCCCATGATAACTATAGTGCTTGGGGTGAGCTCTGGATATTGTATAGAGCTGTGTTCCAGATCACAACAAACAAGGAAGATAATGTGTCAGGCTCTCAGGAACCAGGAACAACACATGGAGTTAATCCTGAGTTGTTTCCTTCACCTATATACAGGGTTTTGCTAGACTAAAGCAACTATCTGCATGGCTACATATATACTCTATATATCTATAGAGTACTCCCTATACTGCGGAGGAGGTTTTTTAATCCTCTTCCTGCCGACCAAACTTTACAATCTCTGCTGCCTGTTTCCCCTTTGGAAAGCAGCCCCAAACTACGTTCCACCAGATATTGAGACACCTTTTGTACCTTACCATGGTTTTAGTTTTTTAGCTCGATCCAGAATTTGGCAAAAGCTGACCTTTTCTATAGCTCTTATTCAGAATAGAGACCTACGAGACACATTTCAGAACCACAGTTTTGAACTATAGCTTTTAAGAAATTATCATTCAGCTTTTGAAAGCTCAGGATATTTGAATTAAGAAAGTTACCAAGGTCAGTCACTCAAGTTATCATTACAGCTGTGCAGATTCCTGGGTGAATTCTATAATTCTGATGTTGCTTTAAAAAAGTTGTTTTTATGCATTCTGTTTTTATGATGCATGCCATGTTTTCTAAGCAGCTTTTGGATAAAGCACTTCTGGACTTGAATAAACAAATCAGTGAAGATGAAAGACTTTCTTCCAACCCTGTAGTGAAAATTATTTATGGGGACCCTACAGTCTTCCTAACCCGTCTTCCTAAGGACAATACTATACACTCCTCTCGGATATGGAGTTGCAAGAAGAGGATCTCAGTCGAGCATCTGGCTCACATTGTCCAACTGAAAGGTGGCAAGGATACTGTGCCCATCTTGCAGAAATTTTTGCAAAAGGTGAGCATGTCAGGTCATGGGATCTGTGAAACAGAAAATATGCATTGCTGGAATCTAGTTGTCAGCTGCTTGTCCTAATTAATTGTCCAACACAAAAACTTGTGTCTGCCGTCTCTTTTTGTTTTAGTTTTATTAATGTAACCACTTTGATCTAGGACCAGAAATTCTTTTGTCAGCTGCTTGTCAAAAGCCGAGCTACATCAAACCGTGCAGAAACTTTGAAATATTAACATCACAGCTGCAACATAAGAAACCTCTGTGCTGGTGTTTCTATAACGCTGTCATCCAGAGACCCAAATCTATTCTAAACTTTGAAGGTGCTGAGTCCTGTCAGATTTAGATGAGGCTAGCTTTTTTTAAATTCATGCTTGCACATGTGAAATTAATTTGTTGTTGTTGTTAGTTGCGAAGTCGTGTCTGACCCATCGCGCCCCCAATGACAACGTTCCTCCAGGCCTTCCTGTCCTCTACCATCTTCTGGAGTCTATTTAAATTAATAGTAAAACTTAATGATGGGACAAATACATGGTTGTTTGATCATTTACTTGCTAATCCAGCTGCTTTCTGGATCATCCACAGAAATCAGCTGCTTTATACCCTTGTAGCGGGAATGGGCAGGAATAAACTAAATCACAGAATCACTTCTCTTAACTGGATGTGGTGGTGGGAGAAATTATTGTTGTCTTATTTTTGATTAAGAGAAAAAAAAATGTCATGCTAATTGCATGTGAATCTCTGTTGTGTGCATCAGGCAAACAGTTGAAAACAAATCAACAATCTTGGCTACTACCTTTTAGTTAAAAGAAAGAAAGAAAGGAAATGTCTTATTAGGGCCAGCTCTTTCTTGAGAGTGGGCATCGTCATCACAAATAATATTGCGTTATTAAAGTTGAATCAATGTAAAACTAACTTTAGCTCAAGAGATTTATTCACAAACATTGCACATTCTCCAGTGCCCATCTAAATGGTGTCCAAACCCATGCAGAGTTGCTCGAACAGGAGGTTGGTCTAGAGGACCTCTAAATTTCTTTCCAACCCTATCTATGTTCTATGTTTAGAAGGTTTTTAAATTCACTTGTTGTCAACAACATTAAAGTGCAATGTGCATCTTCTGGCTAAAAAGAATTTACAATCTAAAAGCAAGTGTTGAGGACTGGGTTGTCAGTTGATTGCTTTCCCAAAGGTAGAACAAGGATAGAAAGAGGAACAATCAGTATTTGTGTTAATGAAGTGTAAGAGGGAACAAGTTCATGTCTGAAATACTACATTTGTTGATGATGCAGCAGCTACTTATTATCACACACCTTTCTAAATTGTCAACAATATTACTTTCCCAGCTTCATGGACAAATTTCAGGATTTTTCAGAACAGAAAGTGAATATCAATGTTGATTAATGTTGATCTGTTAACCTTATCCATGTGCAAAACCAGGAGCACATGCCTTCAATGATGTCCCACCTTTGAGAAAACCAGATTTTATGTATGCATATGTGTGTGTACATAAATTAAACTTATACAAACTAAATGTATAAAGTATGTACGGTATTCTTTCTTGATAGTTAACTTGTATTAATTCCTAAAGACTTGGCTTCTGCTTTCTGATTTGACCTTTTCTGCCTTTAGGAAGCTGAATTGAGGCAGGTGAAATTTCTGCCAGAAATTCTTGCTCTGCAGAAAGACTTGGTGAAGAGATTTCAGAACATCTCAGAAATTGAGCATCGCACAATTGAAGATTTTCTCAGCAGTTTTTCCTCAGGTGAGATTCTCTCTTGCTCTCTGGTTAGACAGCAAAGTATAAGAGCATTAAAGTATTTACTTAATACCAAGCATATTTAGTAAATGTGTTTAGCTGATTGGAGAGTATTAATCTGTGCAAAGTCTGTGCTTAGCAAGCGTTGCAAACCTCGGTAAGGAAAGGAAAGGAAAATGGGATCGATCCCAGTTGCTCTGAGCTTCCTCCTGTGTGCAGGAAAGGGATGCTTTGATACAGATATAAGCAATCCCTTCTTCCTTCTGTATGGAAGGCAGCTCTTGAGGGCATCCAGGAGCTGAGTTCACAAAAAGGGCTCCCCCTGCCAGAAGCCTCCCTGTTGACCCCAACTGGCCTTCTGAGGATTTAGGAAGGAAACAGTCTGGCTTTTGGGCCAATGATGCCCCATATTTTTTTTATCAACTTGATTACTGGCACAAATCATTTAAATTTGCCTTTTCTTCATTTCCTTGTTCTGTGATAGTACATCATCAGGACTGATGCAACCTAGATCAAACAAAACTAGTGTTTTGAAACTTCTCATTCAATGTGGGAACCAGGTACATAAATGCCTCCTCTCCATTTAGCGGTCCTCCACTTAGGATTAGTTATTTAATGAGAGCAAAAAGGGCTGCCTGCTGAGGGAGGAGGGGAACTGCTTCTTTGGGCTGCAAAACTGGAGCACAGATCGTGAAGGTCTGGACCTCCACTTCTGCAGCTCTTTGGAGGAGTTCTCTTCCCTGCATGGAAGGGAGGGGAAGTCTTCTGAAGGGCTGCAGAAACAGAGGTCAGATCTCAAGAGGTCTGTTTTTGTACCTCCTTGAAGAAGTTCTCCTCTGTGCATAGAAAGGAGGGTAACTCTTCCAAAGAGCTACCAAAACGGAGGTTATACATCGAAGATCTGAGCCCCATTTCTGCAGCCCCTCAGACGAATTCCCCTTTGCACACAGAGGCAACCCAAACTCCGGTGGGATGGAGAAATGAAGCTCAGATCCCGAAGATCCTAGTTCTGTTCCTGCAGCCAGCCAGAGCACTTATCTTCTGCATATGGAGGGAAGGTGAATTCCTCCAGCAGACTGCAGAAATGAAGTTTGATCTTCAGGATCCAGGCTTCGTTTCTGCGATCCACCACAGAGGTTCCTTTCTGCACAGAGGTGGTGGTAGAAAGAATCCTGTGGCAGCCTGTATAAATGAAGGTTGGATCCTGAAGATCCAAGCTTTGTTTCTGCAAGTTACTACAAGAGTTCCCTTCCACTCATGGAGGGAAATTGCTGGCCCTCCTTCAGCAGGCAGGTCTAGCACTCTGTCCGCTTAACAACTTGCACAGTTGCTTAATGACCGCAACTGGGAGAGCTGGGATTGCAGTCATTGAGCGAAGGTGTCATGTGGGCGTCTGATTAATGACCACTTTGTTCAGCGACCAAGATTCTGGTCCCAATTGTGATCATAAATTGAGAGCTACCAGTAGATCATGACTAAGGATAAAGACTTAATGGATTTCACGTCGTCCTGTTGGGGTGGTTAGGCATCTTCCCAGATTATAGATCTCTTTCTGAAGTATATACTAGCTAAATTAAACCTTTGAGTTAAATGCCCCAGAGCTACTAGGGCCATTGGGGTTGTCAGGGATGAAATAATAAGTGTGACTGACAGCCATAAGAAATGGTGTGGTATCTTGTGCTGGATAGATCTTAGCCTGCTGCAGCAGAGTTCTTTTTATTATCTCTTTTTTTTTAATCAGAAAGCAACACATTTTGGCAATATCCCATCTGTTTTTACTCTGTTTCTTGCATTCTCTAGGAGGTGTCAGATTACTAATGAAAGGCAGAGTGGAAAAATTTATGGATGTGTGGAACAAGCTCAGATTGTCCATAGAAACAAATGGTGAGACTCGAGCTTACTTTATCAGTCAGATCAAATGGGAACAATAAGGGATTCCTTGATACTACCAAAAGAAAAAAGCCATGTTTTATTATCTTCAACTGGCCTACAGACTGTAGCCCATAAAGCTGAAGCTGTAGCTCTCTAAAATTTGCTGATCTCATGCATCCTTGATCATTGGCCGTGCAATTAGGGGTGGGGGTGGGGGGCTGAAGGAATTGTACATCAGTAATATCTGGGGGAGGGCACATGTGAGGGCAATAAATCATTATATAAGCCAGAAGTGATTCAGAAACAAAGGGGAGTATTCAACAGTAAGATGGCATCTCTGGCTTCCAAAGTTTTCTGGTTTCCTTCTCCCCTGCAGGTCAAATTAAGCTTCCTAAAGATTATTGCAGTTCGGACCGCACTGTGAAAGATCCATTTGAAATCCTTTTGCCTCGTCGGAGAGGTCTAGGCCTTTGTGCCACATCATTGGTCAGCTACCTCATTCAGTTGCACAATGATTTCGTCAACACCATAGCAAATGATTCAACGGATGCCAATAGGTATGCAGTTCTCTGTTCTCCCTGCAGCTGACAGATACTGCTGAATAAACAGCATAGTTGGTTTTCTCTTCTTTTCCCTTCTTACTTCTCAACAGATACTCTGTCAGCCCTGCTGAAGTGGCCGATCTGCACATGATCAGTTATGAAGTAGAAAAGGATTTGATCCCAGTCATCCTGTCCAACTGCCAGTATAGCGTGCAGAAAGGAGGAGAGGCCCTGCAGGAATTTGACCTGGAAAAAATCGAACAGCAAGTTGTCAGTAGATTCCTACAAGGGAAGCCCAGGATCACATTGCAGGTATGTGCACCGTGATCATATTTTCTTGGGGGGAAAAATAAAGGACAAACCTGAAAGGGGGCAAATCTGAAAGAGGAACATCAGGATTAAAAAAAGATAATTCTATATGTTTATAATTTTGCTTTACAGAAGAAAATTCAAGAGCAAAACCAAGAAAACAAATACATAAATCTAAAGGACAGCTGTCTGAAATAAAAGACTGTCCTTTTTAATAAAGGACATATGGGGACTGTCAGGATGCACCATAGAAATGTGAAGCAACTAGTTAGTGTTCTGGAGCCTGTAAGATCCAAACTGCTAGTCCAGAAGATACTCTTACAAACTGTTGACCCAGCATTTGCTTTGTTCCCTTTCTTAATAGGGCATACCCACACTGATACACAGATGTGACCAAAACTATGAGCATCTGTTCAGCAATATCAAGACAAAGCTGAAAACTCAGGTGAGTTTTTGAAAAGAGAAAAAGACAAGCAAATCTCACTGTCGTTCCATTTTGTGCTTATTTACTTGATTGTAAACCATGGGGTGTTCAATATGCATTGCTTATAGGAAGGTGTGTGTTTACTGTGCTGGAGTAGTATAACTCTGGCCAGAGCATATATTAGCTTAAGAACTGTGTTAGAGCATTTAAAGGGTTAAACGCTGTCTCCTTAAGAGATGGCTTCTAGGGAATGTAGTCTAGTTGTTAGTCCTATATCTTATCTAGTCAGTGGGAGGGGCTTCAAGGTTTATGACAGGATGTCCTGGCTACTTAACCAGGGTTGTAAAGCCTTTGTTTTAATCAAGCATCATGCACGCATTGATTGGCATCCGTAACCATGCCTAGCTGAGACGGGAAATTATTCCTTTTTTACCTACGAAAATGGACAGATATGCAAATGACCGAATGTATCTACTGCAAAGTAAGTCTCAGCTTAGAATTCCTGGACAATAAATATTTGTTTAAAACCATTTCGTGGAGTTTATGCTATCTGGATCAGAACTATAACGCATCTCAGTTCATGGTTCCAGAAAAGTAAAAAAGGAATAATTCAACTCTATGCATCTGCTTGGCAAAAGTAAAAAAGGAGATATTATTACTCTCCATGCTTGACAAAAAACTAAAGCTGTATCTTTAACTGGCTGCTTGCTAGCAACATTCCCAGAACTCCTGCATATAACGCATCCATACATCTGCTTGGCTGGAGTAAGAAGGATTAAAAATTGATCTCCATGCCTCAGGAAAACAATTAAAGCTGTGCCTTTACGCAAAGGTGAAAAGAGAGACTTTAAACTGAAGCAAACCTCTTCCTCCCCCCTTTCTTTTGCATGCAAACCAGCGTGATTAGAATGCCAGGAATGTGTTGCTGGGGAGTGAAGAGATGTGTGTGTGTTGAAGGAATGCCTTTCCAACAGAAAGGAAGTAATTAAGCTCAAAGTAAATAGAGATAAATTTACTTTTCCAACCGAAAGAGGTTGTCTCTTTGATGAAAGTAAGAAAGAATTCTGTTTCAGTTTGACTTGAGAAATTATTCAGAACTGGCTTAACAGACAAGCTAACAAAGGAATACCCCTCGTGAAGTCATCGCTTATCAGCCGGGTCGTAAATAGGGCAATTAATTGCTATGACAACTGGCTATTGCTGGGTGAAAGAGACCCCTCCCGTTGAGATGCCGGCAGAGAAAGAAACGATTCAAGCTTGTGTTAACAGCACAGTGCACCCTGGTGGCCAAAGAGGGAACTTCGCTGAAGTCTCTACCCACCCAGACAGTGCGCCCTAGTGGTCAAAGAGGGAACTTCCCTGAAGTCTTTACCCACACAGACAGTGCACCCTGGTGGCCAAAGAGGAAACTTGCCTGAAGTCTTTACCCACACAGACAGTGCACCCTGGTGGCCAAAGAGGGAACTTCGCTAAAGTCTCCAGAAAATTTACTGTTCAGTTGAAGTAATTTTATCTATTTTATTTATCTTGGGAGTCTTACTTATTACTTAGTAGAAAAAACATGGTATGGAGGTTGAACAATGGTGAAAGCAGCAGCTTGTTTGAATATGTGTGCAGTTTTACATTGCTTGCATGCCCTGAAGAGGTGTCAGATGGCATAAGTGCCTTTTTTATAGAAAAATGTTTCAGGAATAAAATACCAGTTGATCTTATCTCCTTCTATTACAGAGTTCTCTTTCAAGTTCTAAAATGGGCATGATCAGAGGGGACTTGGTGTCGTACACTGACATCTGTGATGCACTCTCGGTCACTGAAATTATTTTAGGATTCTTGGCTACAACTGGAGGTGACTCACATATGACTTTGACTGATTACACTGAAAAAGTCCTGCGGATGAGCAATCAGATAAGTCTTCCAGTGATGAAGGTGAGTGCAGGGGATCAGAGGCTCACCTTTCGTCTCTGCAAGATGAAAGAGAAAAGCCAGTGAGGCTGAGGCTATATGCTGCATGTGTAGCTCAGACTGAGAAAGGAAGCTGACGTTTTCCTCACTTAGTTCGGATCTCTACTATTCTGATCACTGAAGAACGTTTCTAAACATGTTCATGAGTGGTAAATATCGGTCTTCTTGAGATTATAGTAGAGAATTATCCTTTTAATTGGACTGTGCTTTGGTAGTGTTCAGGTGGTGGAAAGGAAAAGCATAGTACGACTGGAGAGCCTAAAAAGATCCCTGATGGATCAAGTAAGTGCATTTCAAACAGGTTATTTACTTACAAGCAATTTATAAGTAAAACAAATACATCCCACTGTTTCTACTGGCAGCCAATGGCCATTACCACATTTTAAGTAGTACTTTCTAGGATTTATTAAGCAAATTTCCAGGTTGACCAATTATAACAACTATAAGTAACTTAACATCTCTGGACATAAAATAAAGAATAACACCCAAAAGATGTATCATCCAGAGGAAACAGTAGAGATAAAAAACCGAGTGCATAGAACATCTTATTTCTAAATGTGAAATTTAATTAAATCTTAACTTCAAAGCTGGGCTTTTGAGTGCAAAACAGATCATTTTTAATTATTGAGAAAATGCTTGAAATATGGATGTTCTGAAATTCTGTTCCAGACTCAAACACTATTCAGAAGAATTCCGTTTAACAATTGGAATAGTTTGAAATCTCAAGATAGGAAACATTACTAAATTAATATTTGAAATATTTCATGGCAAAACATTTTGTGCACCCCGGCTTCTAATTTTTTAATTATATTTGATCTTGCTGCTTATAGTTAAATGTAATATTATAATTAGTCCTACCTTTTAAAAAGTCTATTCTTTGTCTAGAAGACTACTGCCTTTACCAACTGGAGCATTGCTATAGTCACCTAGAAAAACCCCTTTCCATTGTTATAATCACCTAGAAAAACCTCTTTCTTCCCAGGATAGCCCTAGACTGGGCCAAGACATTATGGTGCCCGAGATGTAATCCACAATATACAATCTAGGTGCCCTTGAATTATAAGGTGTTGAGAGGCAGTGCGGAATGTTCGTTGTGCTTTAGCATCAGCTGTCTCATACAAGAGTTGAGTTTGGTGTTGGTCTGCACAGAATTTACATGAAAAATGTTGGCAAGTGCTCTTCCCATTAAAAGATTTCTAGAATTTATTAGAAAAGTTGATATTAATATTTGGCTTTATTGCCTAAATGGCCATCCGTGAATGCCATTTAGAAATACGTTTGCTTTATCATTTGCAAAATAACCTTTTATGTTTGTGTATGTTCGTATTTCTTTTAGGCACTGAGCCGATGTCAGCTAAAGCATGCCATTTCATTGTGGCAGCTCCTTTCTAGTCATAAATCAGAACAGCTGCTGCATTTGAAAAAGGTAGGATGTGGATAAGGATGTGCTCGCTAGACACTTTTTGTCGCTGTTTTCTCTCCGCTCCCCGCTTAACTATTTCTCTCCGTCTCTTCCTCATAATGTATTATCCAGGATCCTTTTGGAGAGATCAGCGCAGACTATAAAGAGGAACTCACAGTGGATAGTATCGATCTTCTCAAAGCTTTCCTCACCCAGACAGCGCTGGAGTCCTTCCTTCAAGAGTTGCATGAAATGATCATGCTGAAATTGAAACATGCCAGAACTGGAGAAGAGTACAGCCCTACCTGGAGGTAAGAGTGTGAGCAGCCCAATCCCTTTTATAGTGAAATACATCCTGTTTTGCAGAGTATCTTACTGCTTTGGGCTTATTGGTTTTCTTTTTTTCCAGCCTGAAAGAAGCATTTATTCCATATCTTGAAGGAAAAGGTAGCAGTGAGCTTCAGGACTTGGATGATATGTTCCCAGAAGATATCCAGGTTTCCCAGTGTATTGCTGCCTGGAAAACAGCTGCTACTCTGAAACGGGGTGGATGCGGTCCAGGAAATTAATCCAGACACTTTCCCACTCTTCCTCACTCTTCACTGATGAGCAGAGCAGTGTGTTTAATTGTTGGTTTTTCTTTATACTTGTACAAAAAGAAAGGAAGGAGATAACCAATTTTTGCACTTAGGGTGATCCTAAATTAAAGGATTGTGGTGCGATATGTGAATAAATAGTGATGCACAAACATAAAGGAGTTGGTGCTTTAGATAATGAAGGATTTCTAGAAAATACAAGTTGGATAGGTACACTTCATTCAAAGTATTTTCATTGTTAACAGATTTCTGAAAGGACCATGTAACGTCTATAACTTTGGGTTTATAGACTTCATTATAAATTTTCCTCTTTAATCTATTTAGAATTGGCAGGGAGCAGAGAAACAATCTTCTTTCCCTCAACTTCCCTGGATTTTACAAATGCTACTTTTTTTTTTAACCAGGGACATTTCTTTGTAATTTTCTTTTCTCATATACTGAATTGTCTCTGAGACTACGTATTTGAGCAAGTAGATAAAATCAAGCAAGTATGTAAGTGAACCATCCCAACCATGTTTTACTCATAGTCTGAATTGACTACTATATGAAACAGACCATGAGGTTGCACTTTCTTTGATTAACTCAGTTTTTTTTTCTAAGCAGTTTTGGAAATTATTTTTTTTCCTGTTAAAAGATGCTCTAAATAAATAAAAAATAAAAGACTGAAAGGTTTTGGCTGCCAAAGATAAGTATGTTTTTAAATAGTTCCATTCTTTTTTAATAGTTAATTGACATTTGTATCAAGTTATGCATTAGGCATTGTCATTCCAGCCCTCTAGGACTTAAAGAAACGGAGTTTGTGTTCTTCCTTCGATTGTACAGGGATAATGTCTTAATACAGGTAGCTATGCTGGCAGAGAACAGTATGCCTTCACTTAACTTTTTTACTATTCAAAAATTGCAATTTATAAAAGTTACTTCCTAGTCTTTTTTTTCTTATAATAAAAAAATCCTTGTTACAAAACTGTTCAGACTACGTTCCTTATTACTTGTATAGCACCTTACAATTTTATTACCTTGAGCTGGGGAACATGAGTTTGGTTTTACTGCTTGACATTTAGTTAATTGACATTTAGCAATTCACCAAGCTAAAACCATTGACAATTTTACCACAGATTTCTTCAAAGCAGGGAGCTTTACCTCACATCTCGTCGGTGCTATGTGAATGTAATCCATAAACCATAGATTTAACTTGTTCAGAGATTCTTTGTGTGAGAGGAACCTTCTATAAGAATTGGGATATCAACCACACATTCTAATCATTGGTGCGAAAGAAAGGTCACCCAACCTGCCACCTGTAAGGAAAATTGGGAAGAGATTGCTCTTCATGTGTTCTAATGGTAATTTCTCCTTTCATTTTACTTAATGAGAGGGGAATCTTTTCTCTGTTCGATGGTAATTTCTCCTAGTTTATAGTATGTCCAATAAAGTCAGTTCTTTTTCCCCCTTTATGAAATTCCCTTAATTGGATTTTTTTTTTTACTTAAGTTTCCTGGACTTGTACTCTTTAAGATTACACATTTGGAGCCGCAGAGCAACGAGATTTTCCATTTCTAATTAGGAAAGAGGAAATTTGTTTCCTCATCAAGCTAATTACCCATAGCTATCGCTAGAGAATGGGTGTAATTTCTGGATTTATTCACAAGCGTTTTCAACACCAGTGGCTTTGCACCAGAACTGCCACGTCTGGACTAAATCTGGAATAGTAGACGTTATCTAAAACCATCTCCCTGTTGCCATCTAGTCGTGCGGGTTTTTGCAGCCCGTATCTAGGCAGCCTTAGCTAAGCGCGTATATGGCTGCGGATGCTCTCGGTCGAAAAAGCTGAGGGTTGTAGCTGCCGCTATGGACGCTCCGTCGGAGCAGATCCAACCCGCCTTGGATTCCAAGCCAGCACGGTCGCTCGTGCCTCCGCCCTTCGGTGCAAACAGGAAGCCCAAGGAAGGGACGGAGCGCCGGGCGTCGTAATCGTGCAGGAGGAGCCCCCGAAGTCCCAGGAAGTAGGAAAGCCCAGGGCGCGGACGCAATGACGGACGGGACGGGAACAAGGGAGGAAGAAGGGGAGACTTTGCGGCGCTGGGAGCGGTAAAATGCCAGCCGGGGGAACCAAGCATGAAGAAGGGCTCGGGAGATCTTCCTGCCACCGGGGCACCTGGGATTTGTATTTCTTTGAGCTACCGAGTCTGGCTCCGCCTCCTGGGTCCCTCGTGGCTGCAGAGGGATAGAGGGTGCCTGCCTGCAAGCCGCCACCTACCTGGCGGGTTGGGAATGGGGAGGGAAGCGTGGGGCTCTCGCTGAGCGGGAATCGCGATAACTTAAAAGCCCCCAGCCGGGAAGGGAGGCCGCTAGGGGCAACTGGCTGGACACCCCCCACCCCCTGTCCTGAGCTGAAGAGGACTCGCTTCTAGACGAGAATGCGAGCAGCCCGGAGCATGCAGAGAGGAGGCGGTGTGGTGCCTCCTTCCCGGAATTGGGGGCTGCGGATCTAGACATCGTCAGCTGCGTTTCCCCGTGTTCTCTAGTAGGGCCAAGCTGTTGTCTTGATTCGAAAGGGAAAAAAGGAAGGGGAGCCTGGCCGGCAGAGGCTTTCCTGTCACAGGAGCACACCTTTTCCTGTGTTTCTCCCTTTGGAGTCCAGATCGCCACACAGCCCTGCCTACAGTGCTAGAATTTAATGACATTTAATCCACCATCTGAAAAAAAGGCCCATGAACTCCATCAACGTTCTCCAGGGCACAGAACAAGTCAGTAAAAATCAAAAGCTGGAGCAGAGTCTTTGGAGAAAGATGCAGTTCAAGTAGAATATTTCAGCATAGAAAAGAGAGAATTTTGGGTAGAAAACCAAAGGAGCACAGGATAGCGACACAATCTGATACAGCGTTAATGAAGATGGAGAAGTTTTTCTCTCTACTGTAGCTCAGTTCTAAAAGCTGAGATCATCCCATGAAAAATAGTGGGAGATTTAGAGAAGATGAAGAAAATACTGTAAGACACTTAAAACAAGTTGTTTGAGCTCTCCAGTTCCTGTTAGTCTCAATAAGTAGGTGGAAGGTCACAAGTTGTCCATATCTGGAGACCCCCAGGATCCCTGTTTATGAATTGAGCAGTGGGATTATTGCCACCAGGACATTGGAGATATTTAACCCCAGAATAAGAGGCAATATAGTTTCTAGACAACTTGAGCGAGATACTGGGTTCATTTCTTGCTTATGGAGTCCCCACATCTGGTCAGCCACAGTGGAAGCTGAATATTGTATTTGACAGACTGGCAGATTTGTGTGGCTGTTTTTATGTTCTTCAGTGGATTAATAGTGAAGGCATGGAATAGGGTCATTTCTTAAGTTCTTTGAAACCAATAAAATATTCATGATCATTTGAAAAAAAAAATTCAAAAAATTCAAAATAGTTCAACATTCTATTTTGGAAGCATCATTTGTCGGTTTACATGCATTTTTCTCTCTCTCTTTCATTTGTTACCACTTTTTATATCGCCCATAGGGCTTTTTGCCTTAAATGATACTGGTAACTGGCAGGTTTTATCTAGTCCTATTGTATTCTTTAGTCAACAGATCCAGATGAAAGAAGATGTGATTGAACAAGACACAGAAGAATGGCAGAGCAATTCCTCCTTTACTGGACTGGAAAGAGTTGGAGGAATGGATTTGTCTTATCTCAAAGAAGATGCCACACGTGCCTGTGCTTCACTAGTGGTGCTCAGCTACCCAGAACTTGAGGTAACAAAGATAAAAGGCTAAAGGCATTACAAGGAATTTTTGCACATCTAGGATTAACATATTAAGAAGATTAAAAATCCAGTTTCCAAAAGTTTGACTGCCTGCCTTAGTAACTTTAATTACTGAGTGGGTTCCAGCTACTGAGATATTTGTTTCCGTAGTAGGATTGAGGACAAAATCTTAGAAGCAATTCAAGAGTCAGTGGTGAGTTTTGGGACTGTTGTCAAATTTAGCTGTGGTCCAGCTATTGTCAGTTTAACTTGTCATTTTTCAAACTGTGATCTCCCAGTCCTCTGATTCTCAAATTGGGAAACGTTGAGGACCATCAATCCATCAACATTCTCTAGGTGAAAAGAGTATATAGCATTTTCAAAGTTTTGTAAATCTTTGCCAGTTTTGCTATCTCAGAGTGAAGTTATGGAGTTATAATTGTACTTCTTATCAAATTCCCATATGCGTCACAGTTGCCTACAAGAGCATCTCTTCAGACAATGGTTACTTTAGAGCAGCGGCTCCCAACCTTTTCTATACCCTGCACCCCTAGAACGCTTCTGATATATTCTCGCACCTCTTACAAAAGTTCAAAATAATGGCAATGAATTATGCATATACACTATAATTTTGAAATCCCAAGTTTTCACACCCCCTGGAATATCATCTCGCACCCCCGGTTGGGAACCACTGCTTTAGAGAGACTCAGAAACCACCAGATCTGATAAAGGGCTGGATGCATGAATATGTATGTTTTCCACTGATTCAGCCATTCCTTAAAAGATTTTCAGGTGTATTTTTGATTTCTCCATAGAGAATGAGCTGATGTATGTAAAAATATATCAGTTTTACCTTCTTGAAAGCATTTTTAAACATTGTGTTGAAAATACAGGTATTGCTCAGTGCCATTTTAGTTGCAAGAGAGCACAAATGTGATTGTCTGCCCACTACATTGAGCAATCAAAATATTCCTGGCCTTGGCTGCCAAATACAAAATTCTGGAGTTGTTGAGAGAAAGAAAATTGACAGGAGATAAGCTTTTTTTCCCAGCTCTGAGACTTGAAAGAGATGATCTCAAAGAACAGTTTGGTAGACAAAGGAAAGGGATGTGACACTTCTTTAAGTTTTAGTTGAGATCAGAAGCAGGAAATCCTTTTCCTTACCTGGGTTTTTATTTCTTGCTTGCTTAATATTTTAAGTAAATGCTTAAATAAATGTTTATTTACTTATGATTTTAAAGACGTCTCTAGAACTGTAGGGAGCAATGTGTTATTGCAATAACAGTAGATACTTTGCCTTGCAGAGGCTTACAGTGCTGTACCTGTTTTCACCCTACATTTGCAAACACATGAGAAGGTTAAATTTGAACCACTTTGTTGATTTGTTTAGGGCATGCCAAATGGGAACTGGGAGCTCCATTCAGTTCATGGGTTGTGGTGCCCACCTCTAACCTAGATGACCTTAAAAATATTAGTCTTGCTCCTTGGCAAAAATGTCACTTTTTCTTCTGTCATCACAGGTCCTCTACGAAGACTGCTACGTGGTGGCTGTGAATGCTCCCTATGTGGCGGGATTCCTGGCTTTCCGAGAAGTCCCTTTTTTACTGGAGGCTGTACAGCGGCTAGAGACACAGAAGCCTGGCCTCAGGCCCCAGGTGGGATAGTTTTTGTTAATGAAAGGAGTGCCGCTACCTTATGCCAAGGATATATTTCATCCAGAATTCCCCTCCTTCAAAGAACTAATAACCAGGGCTTCAAGACTTCTGGCCCCTAGCATTTCGTGGCTTAGTCCCTGTGAATATGGATGTTCCCTTTAGGTATCTGTGACTGTTTTTCTCTCACCTGAAGGCCAGAAGTTCTAAGAACATCTCTATGATTTCTCTAGGAGGGCTAGGCCCAAAGCCAACATCTTTAAGCTGTGCTACAGACTCAAAAGGACAGCTGCTCCAACCTAATTTAAAAGCTGTTGAGTCATCCAGTCAGAATCAAAAGCACCCTTCCTGCCAGGATGAAACAGCTAGAGAGGCTTCATTTTAGGAAAATGTGGAAGGCCCTAGTTCACCAAGAGAACACAATAGAGTCCTCCAGCAACTTTTGTCTCATAAAACAGATGCGAAAAGAGATTCTTGGAACTAAAGCACCCTGCAAACATGATGGGAAGACAACTCCCATAATTCCCAGTCTGCACAGCCATAACTTGCATTGGCTTGAGAATGATAGTATTTATAAACCCATCCACCTGGATAACACCAGCTAGGGTGGGATCTCAACTAAAAAATGAATATGAGTTTGAACATGTCACTTATATATATATATATATATATGTAGGTCTTTGGTAATTCGGGTTTTCTCCCGTGTAAAATTGGAAGTGTCTTGGCGACGTTTCGACGAAGTCTCATTCGTCATCTTCAGGCTGGTGTCTCTTCGGCCTCGTGCTTCTAGAAGCAATGTGTGATCGCAGCTGTTTCTTCCTTTTAACTGCCAGTGGAGGTATGAACTGATTGGATGGGAGCTTGGCTGTGTTCTGATTGGGTGGAGGTGTGTTCTGATTGGTTAGGGGCTTGGCTGTGCTCTGATTGGATGAGGGGTTGGCTGTGCTCTGATTGGCGGGGTGTGTGCTCTGCTTGGGTGGGGCCCCTGTTGTGCTCAGATTAGTCTGAGTTGCAGGGGGATTTGAGATGGAGAGCTGCATTGCTGTTGTTTGGCTTCGCGTTCATGGTCGTGCCACATCTTCAAGGTGGGTGTCAGTTTGCTTCACGTATGAAATGGAGGGGTTTAAAATGGCCAATGATGCAGCTGTGGTCTGGTTTCTGGTCCGCGGTTGTGCCTCATCATCGGTGCGGGTTTGAGTCTGCTTTTTGTGTGGATGTGTGGTGGTGACATCATGTGTGGTCTTCGTGAGTGTGGGTCCAGTGTTGCTCCTTGTGCTAGGGATTCGTCTGTCAATAAGGCTGGGTTTCCAAATGGCTGGTAGGCGGGAGGTATCATCTCGTTTATTCATGCTGTGTGGGCGTTTTTCTATCTCGATGGCTTCTCTGATTATTCTGTTGTTAAAGTGTTCAGTTTTGGCAATAGTTCTGGTATTTTTAAAGTCAATTTGATGTCCTGTGGCTTTGAGGTGTTGGACCAGGGAGGAAGTTGGTTCCTCTTTTCTGACTGAGTTCTTGTGTTCTTCAATGCGTGCACTTATTCTTCTGTTGGTTTGTCCGATGTATGTGGGCACAACAGGGGCCCCACCCAAGCAGAGCACACACCCCGCCAATCAGAGCACAGCCAACCCCTCATCCAATCAGAGCACAGCCAAGCCCCTAACCAATCAGAACACACCTCCACCCAATCAGAACAGAGCCAAGCTCCCATCCAATCAGTTCATACCTCCACTGGCAGTTAAAAGGAAGAAACAGCTGCGATCACACATTGCTTCTAGAAGCACGAGGCCGAAGAGACACCAGCCTGAAGATGACGAATGAGACTTCGTCGAAACGTCGCCAAGACACTTCCAATTTTACACGGGAGAAAACCCGAATTACCAAAGACCTACATACAAACACCCGTGAAAACCTCAGAAAACAAATATATATATATATATATATATATATATATATATATATATATATGTTTTCTGAGGTTTTCACGGGTGTTTGTATGTAGGTCTTTGGTAATTCGGGTTTTCTCCCGTGTAAAATTGGAAGTGTCTTGGCAACGTTTCGACGAAGTCCCATTCGTCATCTTCAGGCTGGTGTCTTCGGCTTCGTGCTTCTAGGAGCAATGTGTGATCGCAGCTGTTTCTTCCTTTTAACTGCCAGTGGAGGTATGAACTGATTGGATGGGAGCTTGGCTGTGTTCTGATTGGGTGGAGGTGTGTTCTGATTGGTTAGGGGCTTGGCTGTGCTCTGATTGGATGGGGGGTTGGCTGTGCTCTGATTGGATGGGGGGTTGGCTGTGCTCTGATTGGATGGGGGTGTGCTCTGCTTGGGTGGGGGCCCTGTTGTGCTAGGATTAGTCTGAGTTGCAGGGGAATTTGAGATGGAGAGCTGCATTGCTGTAGTTTGGCTTCGCGTTCGTGGTCGTGCCACATCTTCAAGGTGGGTGTCAGTTTGCTTCGCGTATGGAATGGAGGGGTTTAAAATGGCCAATGATGCAGCTGTGGTCTGGTTTCTGGTCCGCGGTCGTGCCTCATCATCGGTGCGGGTTTGAGTCTGCTTTTTGCGTGGATGTGTGGTGGTGACATCATGTGTGGTCTTCGTGAGTGGGGGTCCAGTGTTGCTCCTTGTGCTAGGGATTCGTCTGTCAATAAGGCTGGGTTTCCAAATGGCTGGTAGGCGGGAGGTATCATCTCGTTTATTCATGCTGTGTGGGCGTTTTTCTATCTCGATGGCTTCTCTGATTATTCTGTTGTTAAAGTGTTCAGTTTTGGCAATAGTTCTGGTATTTTTAAAGTCAATTTTATGTCCTGTGGCTTTAAGGTGTTGGACCAGGGAGGAAGTTGGTTCCTCTTTTCTGACTGAGTTCTTGTGTTCTTCAATGCGTGCGCTTATTCTTCTGTTGGTTTGTCCGATGTATGTGGTGGGGCAAGCGGTGCATGGGATTTCATATACTCCTTGATTTTCTAACTCAATTTTGTCTTTGGGGTTTCTTAGGATGGTAGATATTTTTCGGTTTGTGCAGAATGCTGTCTTGATGTTGTGTTTGTGGAGGATCTTGCTGATTTTGTCTGTGGTGCCTTTTATGTATGGGAGGAGGGCTTTGCCGTTTTCTTGTTCTATGTCTTGGATTTTGGTGGGGGTTTCTTTTTGGATTAAGTTGGTAATCTTATTTCTTTGGAATCCGTTGGATGTTAGTACATTAGTGAGAGTGTGTAGTTCGGTTGTTAGGTGTTGTTCGTCAGCTAAGCGTTTTGTTCTCGAGATGAGTGTCTTGGCTACGGAGTTGATCTGTGCTGGGTGGTGGTGTGAGAGTGCGTGCAGATAGCGGTTTGTGTGTGTTTTCTTCTGGTATATGGTGTGTCCTAGGGAGCCATTGGATTTCTTGTAGACTAAGACATCCAGGAAGGGAAGTTGCTTGTTAGCTTCTGTTTCCATGGTGAACTGTATTTTGGGGTGTAGGCTGTTGAGGTGTGTGAGGAAGTTGTCTAGTTTTTCTTTCCCATGTGGCCAGATTATGAAGGTGTCGTCTACGTATCTGAGCCAGAGTTTGGGTTTGTGATCAGATTTTTCTAGAGCTTGGGTTTCAAAGTGTTCCATGTAGAGGTTTGCAATGACAAGTGAGAGGGGTGACCCCATGGGTGCTCCTTCTATTTGTTTGTATTTTTGTCCGTTATAGATGAAGTATGTGTTGGATAGGCAATGGTTGGTCAGATCTAGGATGTGCTTGGGGGGGTTACATTTGTTTTGGATAGCTGTCAAGGCTTCTTGGATTGGCACTTGGGTGAAGAGGGAAATGACATCAAAGCTCACGAGTAGGTCGCTGGGCTGTAAGTTTTGTTTCTTTATGATCTCTATGAATTGGAATGAATTTTTTACGTGTGAGGTGATGGATTCTGAATAGGGCTGTAGTTGTTTGGCGAGAAATTTGGCTAGGTTTTGTAGAGGTGAGCCTATGGAGCTGACTATGGGTCTAAGTGGGGTTCCTTCTTTGTGTATCTTGGGGAGACCATAGAGCTTAGGGCATCTGGATGATTTTTCTCTGGGAATGATTCTTTGCTGGATCTCTTTGCTGATGGGGGAGGCTTTTATTTTGGATCTAGTGGTTTTTTCCAGGTAGGTGGTGGGATCTGTGATTAGGGGTTTGTATGTCGAGTCCTGGAGTAGGTTGGTTAATTTGGTTTGGTAGTCAGATGTGTTCATAACCACCGTGGCGTTGCCCTTGTCTGCTGGTAGGATTATTATGCTGGTGTCTTCTTTCAGGTTAATTAGTGCTGTCTGTTCCTCTTTGTGTAAGTTGCTTTTGGGGGGTTTGCTGGTGCAGAGGATGTTGGTGACTTTCAATTTTACGCGGGAGAAAACCCGAATTACCAAAGACCTACATACAAACACCCGTGAAAACCTCAGAAAACATATATATATATATATATATATATATATATATATATATGTAGGTCTTTGGTAATTCGGGTTTTCTCCCGCGTAAAATTGAAAGTGTCTTGGCAACGTTTCGACGAAGTCCCATTCGTCATCTTCAGGCTGGTGTCTTCGGCTTCGTGCTTCTAGGAGCAATGTGTGATCGCAGCTGTTTCTTCCTTTTAACTGCCAGTGGAGGTATGAACTGATTGGATGGGAGCTTGGCTGTGTTCTGATTGGGTGGAGGTGTGTTCTGATTGGTTAGGGGCTTGGCTGTGCTCTGATTGGATGGGGGGTTGGCTGTGCTCTGATTGGCGGGGTGTGTGCTCTGCTTGGGTGGGGGCCCTGTTGTGCTCAGATTAGCAAGCAGAGCACACACCCCGCCAATCAGAGCACAGCCAACCCCCCATCCGATTGGGTGGAGGTGTGTTCTGATTGGTTAGGGGCTTGGCTGTGCTCTGATTGGATGGGGGGTTGGCTGTGTTCTGATTGGATGGGGGTGTGCTCTGCTTGGGTGGGGGCCCTGTTGTGCTAGGATTAGTCTGAGTTGCAGGGGAATTTGAGATGGAGAGCTGCATTGCTGTAGTTTGGCTTCGCGTTCGTGGTCGTGCCACATCTTCAAGGTGGGTGTCAGTTTGCTTCACGTATGGAATGGAGGGGTTTAAAATGGCCAATGATGCAGCTGTGGTCTGGTTTCTGGTCCGCGGTCGTGCCTCATCATCGGTGCGGGTTTGAGTCTGCTTTTTGCGTGGATGTGTGGTGGTGACATCATGTGTGGTCTTCGTGAGTGTGGGTCCAGTGTCGCTCCTTGTGCTAGGGATTATATATATATATATATATATATATATAAAACAATGCAAGTGCATTGTTTGACTTCCCTCGAGATCATATATATATATATATATAATCTCGAGGGAAGTCAAACAATGAACTTGCACAGCAGACTCAAAAATGTTTTTCAGTGACTGAGATTCTGTGACTAGGTTTCACTTTATGGAAGAGGACCACCAATGTTATTTGCCGCCTTTTTTGATACTTTCTGCATGCAAACCAACACAGGCAACACTGACATCTCCATTACTGAAAAAGCTTCCCACTGTGTTACCTATTATTGAAGTGCCCCTTTGTGGGGTTTTTTTCCTCCCTAGGTGCTTCTTGTAGATGGAAACGGCATTCTGCACCACAGAGGTAAGTTTCCTGGGCCATCCTTGCTAGTAAATCCTTTAGATTTACTGTACTGTAAATTTGCATGTAGATTTAAAATAAATCCTTTAGATTTACTTTCCATCTCTGAGATGTTTAGAGCATGCCTGGTAGATGCCAGCATGGGGAGTCATTGGTTGGTTTCTCATTATTGTAGTGTTTGCAGAGCTTTTGCGGGAAAGAAGTTATTCATGTTCATCTCCTTGGCAGTTGTCAGAGAGGAAGGAAGGGCAAACAAAAGAATTCCATCACCTCTCTAGGCTGAACTAGCCTGCTTGCTGACAGTGAAAAGTCTGTCCTCCCTCATGCCCAAAAGGAACAGCAGAGTAATCAGTTGGTATTTTGGTGAACATCAAGAAATGCATTGCAAGATTGACAGCAGTCTTATTTCCTTCTCGTTGGTTTCATCATGGTTTGCCCTTCCTTTGGGAGCTTGTTCAAACTGCCGCCCTTAAAAAGTAGTACCAGAATTTCTCTTCACAACAAAATTGAAACTTCTCTTACCAGTTTTCCCCCAATTTCTCCTCCTTCTGCATTATATTCAACAGGTTTTGGCATTGCTTGCCATCTTGGTGTTCTCACAGGTCTTCCCTGTATTGGTGTAGCCAAAAATCTCTTGCAGGTTGAAGGTTTGTCCAATGATGAGCTTCACAAGAAACAAGTAAGTGTTGAAAGGTGTGAATTACATTTCACATTCTTAATTTCAAACAGTAGGGGGATGTTAGAAGAACATCTTGTCAAAATTGGAGAAACTGCTATGTACAAATAGCTGCTCTGTTTTTTTTCCCCCATTTAAAATGAGAAAACGATGGTGTTACCTACAGGATGAAATATGTTCAGACTGATTGACAATTATGTAGTGACCAAGATGCTCTGCTCACTGTATTAAAAAAATACAGTTAACCTTGCCTTCCTGCTGTGTGTGTGTGTGTGTGTGTGTGTGTGTGTGTGTGTGTGTGTGTTGCATGGTTTTGACACACGAAGATTATTGCAGGGGAAGACACTTATTTCTATGCAGAGTAAAACCTTTAAAGGAGAATTCCAGCCAAGCTATTTTGATTTCAGACTTTTATTTAGAGATGTCCTGTATAGAACAGCAGTGGAGAAGAAACACTGGTACTTGACTAGCACAATCCCCTCCTATTTTTTCCAGAAAAGGCTACAGTTTAGGAATTAATCTTGAATTAATCCAATTACTTCATCTGTCCCAACACATCTGCTGTAGTAAATTTCTTTCTCCATACTTCAGATCCAAGATCTTCAGGCAGGAGGAGATGCATTCCCACTCACAAGTACCTCTGGGAAAATCTTGGGTATGGTAAGTACTTTTGGGAAGGCAGAGCATGTCTATTGGAAGTGGAAAGAATCTGAAGAAATGAGTGCAATAAAAAAGAAAGACGGATTTATCCTCAGTTACTGAAGCAGTCTTTGCTTTCCAACATGAACATTGCCTTAGGTATCAAATTTTGTCTGGGGTGCTTATAGAAAACTGATTAATAAATGTGAATGAATGAATGCTGCATATTCACCTTTTTCTTTCTTCCATTTCAAAATCCAGCTTCTCATTCCATTAGCTAAAATTTTCCACAGAGCTATTTTGTTAAATAGAAGAGACACCTGTTCCTCTTCATTCATGTTCTTTGGACGTTGCACAGTTTGCATGTGTCTAGCAGTATCTCTGTTTCTTATCTGCCCAGGCGTTGCGTAGCTGTGCCAAGAGTACCAAACCTGTGTACATCTCAGTAGGCCATAAGATAAATCTACTGTCAGCTGTGCGCCTGGTCCATTCTTGTTGCAAGTATCGGATTCCTGAGCCCATCCGGCAGGTATGATAGAATGTTGATACCAGCAACCTCAAGCTAAGCAACTTGGTCAACACTCTAAATGTTTGGATTTCAATTCCCAGAGTTCCTAACTAACAATGACCATTGCTAGGAATTCTGGGAGCAGAAGTCCATTCATCATTCTAGAGGACACCCTGGTTAGGAGAGGCTAGGAAACTGGATGGGGGCTAGGTGATCTCAGCTCTGCTCTATCAGATCATTTTGAACTTCATTTATTTTACTATTATACTTCATCAAATACTTCTGGAAAGTCATAAATAGGATGGAAAGTTGACAGCAATCCTATTGTTGTTTATTTTCAATATTCCGTCTCCTGAAAATGTGCAAATAAATCACTTTAGGGCTTGATTTGGAAATTTAGAAAATGACATAGTTCATCTGGGACTACATAAGCAATTATGCAGTTTGAATCAGAATCAAGATATAGTAATTTCAACCGTTAGGTTTCCTGTTGATTGAAAACCAAAAATAGATTGAACATTTTTAATTTAAAATAAATGTATATGAAATTTACATTTATATCAGACTCTTCCAAAGAGTTGAAACTTGCACAGTATCGGAGAAATTGAAACAGGAATTTTAGATTTTAAAAAGGAACATTTCCTTTTTAAAACCTAAAATTTACTCCAGATCTGCAGAAATGGTATCTGCTCCAGTTTGGGGGAGATCCATGTAATCCCCTTTTTTGAAAAAAATCTTTAGAACAGTAATGTTTGGATTCAGAAGCCAGGATGTATTTTCAGTGAATAAGCACCCCATATTTAAACAAAAAGCTCTATACAACTAGTTCTTGGATCACATCGCTTGCTCAGTGAATAGGATCTGCTGGGCCCACTGTACTGCTGATCCTCCCAGGAATCTGCAGGCTACAGAGATTGCTGAACCAGAATGCAGCCAGTGGATGGCAGTGCTGGATCACCATTTATGTACCTTGAGGCAGAGTTTGAGCAAGGAGTGATGTTAGCACAAAATGTGTTGGCCACAGACTTGCCGAGTTGCAACCATGCCTTCAATATGTGGCAAATGTGGCAAAGAAAAGCTTAAGCAGAGCAGTTTCCTCACCTTGTGACAGTAAGGTTCTAATAGAAGGTACCATTCCTAATGTCAGAGTGCTCAGATTTATGAGTCAATAAAGGGCCACCGCACCCGTGTCAGCATCTTTCTACAGGCTAGCTTCATTCTAAGCTTCAAAGCGAGAGTCCATTTAAACCCCTTATAGGTCCCAGCAATAAATAGTTTTAGGGAAACAAAAGTCAGCATGTTGAGATGTTCTTCTCTTGAGCTGAAACATACTTTAGATGTGAAAATTCCGAGTGATCTAGTTGTAGAAGGAAGGCAGAATACAAATCGCCACAAGATGACAACAAAGTGTTAAGATTTTCTGCATCTCTTTGCTTCCATTATTGGTCGTCTGGATTTTTGCAGCTCAGATCTGGTAGTCTTGCGTTTGATCAGCCCTTGGTCGTTGCTTGCATTTTTGTTCCTGATGTTATCCTTAAGGTGTGGCTCAATGGTAGGTGACTCAGTGATTTATGCTTGGCCTGCAGAAGTGTCAACTTCATTCCCTACCATCTTCAGATAAGGTCAGTAAAATGCATTCATGAAATCCTTGAAACCCACGTTCAGGCAGTGTTGATAGTACCAAGCTGAAAAACCAGCAGATTGATTCAATATTGGACAGCTTCCTATGTTCCTTACCCACACATCTTCATAAGAATTACTGAGCAAATAATAACACAGCCCCAAAATTAGGGTCCATGCTCTGTGCATGATAGTGATTAGAAGCAGCAGATGTTCCTTCTTCTAGTATGTAGGAAGATATATGCATGATTCTTGATTGTCAATGCCTCCAGCACTGGCACAGAAGCCATAACTATTCAAGAGAGCCAGTGTTTGCATCACCTCTGATGCCTTTTTATGGAAGTAAAATTTCATGTGCCAAACCTGACCGCCTTCAAACTTTTAGTCATCCAGTAATATTCCTTTCGATGTATCTCCATTGCAACACAGACACAACTCTGTGACCTGCTTGCTCCCATCCTCTCTTCCTTTGCTGCAGCATTTCACAGCCCATTAGCATCTTTAGGCTACCACTCCCACTTTTCTCTCTGGGGAAAGTCAAGCTGCAGCCCAAAAGTGGAAACAAGCTTAAAGTAAGAAGAGGTGTCTTGCAGCCCTGGGATAATAGAAATCATACATGGTAGAAGTAATAAGTTTGCCATCTTTTCTTAGGTTGCAACAAAAGCACTTGCACAGTCTTGGGCTTTTTGTCCAGTCTGACCAGCCTGATGTTTTCTATTTTTTGATACTCCTGGCATAATCCCCAGTCTCTAATGCTATTGCTAGTCTACTCCAAAAATAGATGCAATCTTGAGGGATTATTAAGGCAACATGACCCACCTTATTGATTAGCCTCTTGGGTTAATAAGCTAGATTAAGCCGTCTTAGCAGAATATTAGGAGTGAAATGATGCTACAGTCTGAGAGGACACTGCTCTTCCTTTTCCCTGCCATGGAAGCAAAATGAGGGTGGCATTAATAATGTTTGATGAAGAAGCAGGAAAATGAAACCGAAGGCATGTTATTGAAAAGGTATTGACGTGTTCAGTATTGCCATTTCCTGGATATTGAGCCAATGGTATACCTAGCCATTGCAATCTCTGGGCCACAACATTCATCACTGAGAACACAGTCTTTGGTCAAACAGGAATAGTTATTTGCTAACTAGTTTTTTTTTAAAAAAATCAGTTATGGAGAGAGATTTTCATACAGTGTAAGGGTCTCATCTTAAGCCATATTTATTTTCATCCCAAACTGATTATCTTTTGTTTTTAATCATCTCAAATGTAATTTTATTAAGAATTTTAATTACAATAGTAAAACCTAATACAAACTAAGCTTAGAGGAAGAGAAGAGAATGGAAAGAATGAATGTGCAAGAAAAGAGAATATAATGAGAGAGAGAGAGAGAGAGAGAGAGAGAGAGAGAGAACAAGAACTTCCAACCTTCATCACCACAAGTATAACAACTCTTCCAAAGTTAGTCATCTCTTCATCCCATATGAACTATAAATAAATCTGTAAACCTCAACATTTCAATCTTGGTGTCAGCAAAAAGTCCATAAAGGGTTGCCAGAATATCGCAACAAAATATTTTAACTTTGATCAAATCAAGCAACTATATATTTCTTCATTTTACTTCTAACAATCTTGATCTTTCATTCAATCAAAAATTGTCATAGGGTTTTTTCCCCAGTTCTTCTTTATCCCATCATACAGATTTCTTTAAGGTTTTAGCAAGCCTCTTTACTAAATCCAATATGAACGTATTTTCCATGTCATTCTCTTGGCGAATCATTTGTATTTTCCTTTCGATTTTTAAAACTTCAGCCAGTTTCTATTGTATATCCAGTAACACGTCATTTTCCAAATCGTTATCTTGGTCTTTCATTTGTAGCTCCGTATTCTCTACTTTATTTGATCACATAAAATTGGTCCCACATCTTTCATTCCTCCATTAACATGTTTTAGTCTATCCATAGAAGCATATCTATGGACAGTGTTGATATTGTAATTATTAACTTCTGACTCCATTCTTCAAAGATTTCCTTTAATATTAACATGTGTTATAATGTTTTGTATCATTCTGTAAGTCTCAGGATTAACTGACATCAGCCTTTGTATTTTTTTTTTCTGCTTAAAATCTTTATTCCCCTCCAATGCCCGGTTTCTAAAATCATCACTTATCTTTTGTTATGACAATGCCATTGCCAGGATAACCAAAATATGCCTGTTTCCTACAAGAAGTTCTTTGTTTTTTTATAGATAATTCAGAAACCTTATTTTACAATATTGTAAATTTACCTGGACCCTTAATCCATTTTTAACTATCTTAGATCAAAATCTTATTTAGCTTTTCACTGTTTATTTCAAATTCTTTTAAGTTCTTAAGCTTGTAAATATATTTGGTTCAGAGTTGGAGATAAACTCACCCAAAGAAGATTTTTCAAACCTATCTCTAGATCTAGTTATAGAGTAGTTAATAAGCATTTTCTGAAAGCAAATAGAAAGTGAGGTTAGCGTTCTTTAAAAGTCTTCACCTTGGTTGGGAGCAAGAGGCCAAATCCCATTGTCACCTGCGCTCAAACCCGTGAAAAACGGCTTTCCTGTGGTCTCCTTGCCAGGAGCAGCCATCCGGAGCCAATATGGGCAATCTGCTTTTATCTAGAGGTTCCAAGGAATTGATGTGCTCACCAGTTCCACAGTCTTTGCTGCAGATGCCATCTCTGCTTTTGCAGAGCCATCTTCAGTTTTTAATTATCTAAAATTCTGTTTCCAATTTTCTGGTTATTAAAATGTTTTGCAGGTGCTTTTAAAGTAGAAAAGTAGGCTAAAATATGTACAAAACAAACAAAATGGCTAAATGGCATTTAATTATGTTGGAGATGACTGGCTTTTAGCTTCTGTTATTGCCAGTAATTGTTGGCTTGAGCCATTTGTGTTCAACAGTTTTTGCCTTGTAGAATTTGTTGGTATGGAGCCAAATGATGTAAATTAATTTTGTTAGGCAGATCTAAAACAAATTAATTTGTCATAACGAATGTATCTAAATGTTCAAACCCCAATTCTTTTCATAAAAGGTGGACATGAAAAATAGCCAAGGTGATCTTTTTGTCCCTGGCCCCGTTCATGAGGGACGCAAGCTTTTGTGTTACAGAAAGTTATTTATCTGCTCCCTAACCTGGAAGCTTGAATCATTATGTACCAATAGTGAATGATTCCTATCTGTTCTTTCATATAGCATAGTTAACATAATAGGTTAAAACAGTAATGCCATTCTAGATCCTATAAGATTGCAGTTCCCATCATCATTGGCAGTCTAGGTTCATTGATTCAGTGTCCCTCAACCAAAGGATTTGATATTTGATGCCAGCCTGCATCCCTCCCATTCCCTCCATTGTTCCCTATTTTGTGATATACCAGATGGCAGCCTGAAATTCATTATCTCTGCCGAGTACTTGTAAACTGTCCTGTTTCCTAGGAAAGTAAAATACAATTTTGGCTGAGAAGACCTACATTAAATGGACACAAGGAGCATTGTTCAACAAGTAAAACGCAGTATAGTTGTAAAGGGGGGGGGGGGGTTGGATCCACTTCACCCAGAAAGTTCACTAGGTCATTTGGAGCTAGTCTAGAGATATCAAATCTGGGCTAAAAAATAAAAAACAGCCTCTGTATACTACTAAAGTGATCACTCTTGCTGCAGTCTAGTGGTTGTCCAGATTTCTGCAGCCCAGATTTGGTAGTCCTAGGATAGTTACTTTCTTTCAGCCTGATCACTCTTATATACTTCTTGTAATAATATCCCTGGAATGAAGAATAGGAACCTTGAAAAAGAGAGCTGAATGACATTTAAACTTAAAGGAAAGTTAAAGATTATCAAAGGAAGGGATATTAGTGCTGTGGTTTAATGAAAGGCTGCCGTGGAACACAACATATGATCACTGACTATCTGTCCATCCATCCCACAAAAAGTAGAGAAAGGATAAATCAAGAATAACAAAATGAAGAATGTGAAAACGGTAGGTAAGAGTAGCTGAAGGTAGAATGTATAGCGCAGGGGTAGGCAACCTTGGCTCTTTTATGACTCGTGGACTTCAACTCCCATAATTCCTGAGCCAGCCATGCTGAGGGGAAAGGGAGAGATTTCCAAGCTGAGCCATGCTGGCTCAGGAATTCTGGGAGTTGAAGTCCACAAGTCATAAAAGAGCCAAGGTTGCCTACCCCTGGTATAGCGGAATTGAAGAAAGCAGCCAAAGGATAGGGTGCCTGCAAAGGAACTGCTCACATAAGGAGTTAAGTCAATGAGATAGAACAGGATTGACCAAAAGTGACTCTCAACACATCTGGGCCTCCATGATTTTCTACATCAGGTTAATTTCATACCTATGTATTCCTTGCTGCTGCTCCAATGAAATCAACTTGAGGAAGAAGGTTCTCAATTAGATCTTGTTCTGAGGCTATGGCAGGCTTGAGAAACCTGACTGCCTGTATGCACGCATGGGAACATTTTATCTTTTCCCTCTGTTTTGCTGTAGTGGTCCTTTGCCAGAGCAGCTCGGTGTTTCTGGATCACCCTCCCTCTTCTAAGGCATGTCAGTCTATGATGGCAAAAATCAGAAGGACTCACACCTTTTATTAAAAGGCTTTGGTGACGGTGAAGTGATGACATGAGTGCAACTCACAAACGTTGATGCCTTTTAATAAAATTTGTTAATCTGAAAAGGTACTACCAGACCTCTTGAATTTTTTTTGTCTTTCCCATCCTGCCATTTGTCGGATGCATTGTGCTTCAGTTCCTGTTGCCAGCAGACTGACAAGTCTGGGAAGTCTCTCGTTCATCTTTAAAATATGTTTTGTGCAGACCTGCTTATGGCCCATTGAGATGAATCGTTCTAAATTCAGACAGCCATCGAATTTCTTCAACCTTCTCATCCCTTACCCAGTTCCACTGCAAGTTTAATTGTACCAGATGCCAAAGCTGTCACCCAATTTGGTTTTGTTCCAGAATTTGGCAGCAGTTCTATATGTATTGAAGGACCCAATCCTAGAAAAGCAAGCATGGTGTCCATTAACACATTTATTTCCTTTAGGTAGGATTTGGCAGCCCACATCAAACTGCTCAGTTTGCTTAGAATGGAGTAAAATATACATTGTTTGAAAGAGCCAGCTTGGCATTCTCTTGCTTCTTCTTTCTCTCTCAAAAAGAAGCACAGTGGAACTGGTTCAGATAGAGAATGTAACGTGGCATGTATAAGAAGCTATCGGTTATAAGCCTTTCTCCTCTTGGTGCAGTCCCAGCCTGGTTCCCAACCTCTTAAATGAAAATCTGCTATTTAGTGGATCTTTTTAACAACGTAAATTGGAGACACTAAAGTAAAATAAATGAAAACTACCCTTATATTGATGTGGTAGTTTTATTCCAGTCAGATGTCCTTACTTTCAGGTAAGGAAAAGAAGTGTACAGTTGCTATCCACATTTTTAAAGTATTATATATAGTAGTTCGACTCATAGTCTGACTCAGAATAAGCTTCTTACAGACTTCCGATTCCGGGTCGCGGCACTGGCGGTCGTGCGAAGAGTCTTCTCTCTTCGCCGGTCGGTTTCCCTCCGCCGGTAGACCCTGAATAGGGTCGAAAGTCCCCCTGGAGGGGCGACTACCGCTGGAGAGGACTCTCATTGACTGCGGCGGGCGCGGCAGCGCCTTCCGCGGTCTGAGACAGCTCTTCTGGGCCGACGGGGAAAAGATCGGCCATTAACATGGCCGATCATCTAGCTGCACCAACCGCAAGTCAAACAACATCTAAGTGTCAAAGAACCACCGTGGAAGATCCGGGTGAGACCTTTCCTTTCCTCTCTCTACCCTAATTATTCTCCTGTGAAAGCCTCTGAACTATTTCCCCAATTTTATGAAGCAGCGTTTGTGCATGTGGGACTATAAGCCTTGAAACTATAACTAATCTATTTTGATTATTTTTTATCTTTACTTTTGGGTACTCTGGTTCCCGAAAAATTTCTCTTATTGAACTTTTTTTTTATCTACTTATTAAACTGAACAATACTTTTTTTATTATTGCTCTTGTTCTCTTAATTGGAAAAAAATACTATCTGGAAAAATACTTTACAGCCTACTGGGGACATCTTGTAGTGAAAATTGACATTACAACTGTACTATTTTTTGATTATGACTATAACTTGGCCTTCAAATTATCACAAAAAAGCAGCTGTGTGGAGGTGGACTGCTGATTGTTATTAAACATAGCCTCCACTAAAATACTAAAAGACTATTTGATCATGGAAATGGAGGATTTTTTCCCACAGCTTGACTACAACCTTATATTGGAAAAAATCTTGGAATTTACTGAGAATATATACTTCAGGAGGGAAACTAAAGATGACTCCCCAGAGCTACAAACTAAGGAACAGATCAATACCATAGAGGTTTGTGTTCAACCCTATGTACAACATGAGACTGAGGAATTTTATTTACAACTTAACTACGAAAAAGCCTTTGCCTCAAAATCACAAATTGACACCCAGACTTCAGCTGATATCTTCATAAACCAAAAATCAACAGAACAAGAACTTACCACTATCAAAGAGGATTCCAGACAATTCTATCTACAATCCATCGAATATCAGAACTATGGACAACCAACTAATAACTATAACACTAGATAAAATTGACTACGTCACCCAGATGACAATGGAAGAAGGACAACAGACACAAGACCAGATTGAATTGAGGATGAATATCGTAAACAAAACAACGAGATCTATTGACATAGTGGCCCTTTTATGGAAACCGGCCTGGCACAAAAAGAAAGTTAGAGTCAGATTTAAAAATGGGACTTAAATCTATACTTGATGGCTAAAAAAGGTTTTTTTTAGAGATATGGTCTGAATTAATAGTAACTGAGATGAAAAATAAAATTGGGACTGATCTAGCTTAGGACTTAGATTTATAACTGTGAGGGAATTATTGGTTAGATTATAATTTGGAATTTTGAAATGAAAAATGTTTTAAATGTATTCCTATCTTGATTATATATGGTTGAAATAGAGTAAGAAGGTATATATTTTCTCTTTTATTTTATTTCTATTTTTTTATCCTTCCTTTTTTATGGAGATAATATGTTTACCATAGGTATATCTATTTTGTAATGGAATGAAAATAACGGAATGGATGTTGGGATTGATTTAATATTGAGGATTCAGATTTATAATTGAGATGAAATTATTGGTTAGAATATAGTTTGGAATTGTGAAATGAAAAATGTTTTAAATGTGTACCTATTAAGATTATATATGGTTGAAATAGTGTAAAGATATACATTTTCTTTTTTACCTTATTTTTCTTTTTTCCTTTTTTGGAAGATAAGAGGTTTATGTTAAATATGATATTTATTTTCTAATGGAATGGAAACAATAGAATGAGAAGGTAATTGTGGAATATTATTGTAGACATGATAATGGTTATGTTATGTAATTAGGGAAATTAGGGATGCCTGAAATATAAATAGTATGTTTAATTAATGTTAAATTGGAATGTGGTAATTGGAATGTAGTTAAATTTAAAAACAGGACTTGGAATTTTTATAGGTAAAATGTGATTGAAAAATTTTTATGGACGGATTGAAATTTACCTAGAAATGTATTAACCTGAATATGTTATATTAATGGAGGGAAAGAGAGAGGGAACCTCCAAGGAGTTAACCTGACTAGTAAATGTATGTTTTTGATTTTAGACAATTGCTGATTTGTGAATGTATGTTTTTGATTTAAGATGATTGATTACCCTATCCCCACGTTGTTTCCTAAATACTTTGTTCAAAAAAAAATGGAAAAATTAATAAAACTTGTTATAAAAAAAATAAAAGAATAAGCTTCTTACATTTCCATGAGCACAACTGAAAAATAATATTAGCTAGGGGAGCCAATGGTCTGATCCAACATGGGTTTTCATATAAATTATTTGCAAGCTTTTGACCTCTGGTGAGCAGAAGGGACTCATTTTCTTCTCAGTCCAAAAATACCGTATTTTTCCGTGTATAAGACGCACCCTTGTATAAGACGCTCTGGCATGCGAGTTCCAAGCTTACAACAAAGTCAGCACTGGGAGCAACCACCTCCCAGCGCTCTAAATAGACGCCTCCCAGCCGGCCCCACCCCCCACCCACCTAACCAGCATGCATGAGCATGCATAGTCAGTTCACAGCAGCAGCCTTCCGACCCTGGTAAACAAACTGGCGTGAGCACCGGCATGACAGCAAGGCAAGGGAAGTGAAGGCAGGTTTTAAACTCCCCGCCCTTTCTCTGCGCCGATCAGCTGTTCTGCGGAGTGCCGAACAGCTGAGCCGGCAAATCTGGAAGCTATTATCGAGCAGGAAGCCCTATCCTTTCTGCCTCCTCCCATTCTCCTAGAATCCTAGAAATTGTCACTTGCACCAGTCAGCCTAATTAGTCTCTTGTTCTTATTTTCCTCTTGGCCCTGGTTATAGGCAGATATAAGATCCAGAGAATACGTCCGGAAACATATGGAAGTCAACATTGCTGTGCCCCCTCCTCAGCCAGAGAGGTAGGTGTTTATGCAGCTGGAAAGCTATATGTGCCACACACACCCCAGTCAATCTGCTTTTTTAATGCTCTTTGGGAAAGGCATTAAAGTGGCATCCAGGGTCTGTCCTGTTCCTCAGGATCAGCTATTTCTGGCAGAGCCTCAGACGCCTCTGCAAATTACATGGTTTCCCAAAATGTTTGAATCAGATTTGCTACAACCTTGAGATGATCACAAAACATGTTCATATCTTGGAGCAAAGGTGCTGTTTTGGCAGCAAAGGTACCTAGGAAATATGTGTGTTCTGGAAGAGTTGCACATCACCTTTGCTGTGATGCATCCAGAGTCGTTCCAGGACAATGACATTTTATTCTTAGAAATGCGTCTTCCAGTGAGTAGCACTAGTATGGGTGAACTTTCTATGAAGGAAAAAAAAGAAGAAGAAGTGGAATTTAAGATCCAGCCTCTACAGATGGATTGGGATAACATACTCCGTCTTTACCTAATTGCATTCCCAACATCTAATGCTAGTACATAGATTTTTGTCATGACACATGTTTGATCACTTGCTTCCTTCTTTAGAGACCAAGATCTGGAAAGTGCCAGAATGGGGGAAGCTCACAAAGATGAAAGCAAGCACTAAGGTATGACTGTTCCAGGGTGGGTGCTTAAGTTGGGACAATTTCCCACTCCAAACCTTATACTCTTTCAGATTCATTTTTTTTTTTCATCTTAGTTTGACCCTGTCCTGTTTTGTACCCTTCTTTCCTAGAGCTAATCACAAAGATGAGCTTTCATCTCTAAGGCTATCATCCTGGGGACGAGAATATATCCTTCTATTCAACAAAGCACTGCCCAGAGGTCAAAGACAATGAAGACAGCTCTTTCAAGAGTACTTTCATCCAGGGATTTGCCAGCTGCGTTTTGGAGCAAGAAACATCGTCTTAACAGAGTGGGCCTGGGCTTTAGGTGAACACAAAAGGCAAACAAAATGACCCGGATAAGTAGTAATCTAAGGCAATGATGGTGGTGGCAGGTTGCCCTGTATAGCTGACAGATTTACTTTCCTGCAGTGCAGAGAATCTTGGGCTAATTCCTCAGGGAGGATTTCTTTTTTCTGCAATCTTAGGATAGCTTCCCCAGTTTTGGTCCTTTCCAGATGTGCTGCCTGGGAATTCTGGTGGTTGAGGGCCAACATATCTGGAAGGAAATAAGTCATTATGTACCAGTTTAATGGTCATAGGCTCAGACTGATCCCTGTAAGCAAAAAATACATTTCCTAACGCTGCATTACATTTTGACAGAAGACCCTGAACGCTGACTATCGTATTTTGTTTTTAATGATTGTGAAATGTTGTTTTCTATTTATTTCATTTATCCTATTTGTACACTGCACACTCCTATTGGTTTTAATAGGTTGAATAGCGTGAATTATTCACAACAATTTGCTCAGTTTTCCTGCCATGAAACAGATGCTGGTTAAACCTGTTATTTAACTAGAAAAGAGGTGAGGTTATCTTTGAAATCACAGGTCCCTTAAATACTCTTTATATTCCTTTTTTCCCATTTTAGCCAAAGGAATGTCTGAAAAGGGTCTATGACAATTTGCCATGACCAACTCACCACGGCCAACTCACCACTGCCAACTCACCACACCCAACTCACCAAAATCAACTCACCATGGCCAAATCACCATGGCCAACTCCCTCCGGGACAACTCGCTGCAGGACAAGAGTTACACTAATATCAAAGAAACGGTGGAATAGAATCATTAAAGAAAGGATGCAAAAGGAGGGACAGATTGAAATGTGAATGACAAAAATTACAATATTTTTTTATTTATTTTAAATAATTAAACTGAATGGTTAAAATGTCCCGCAGTGAAGTTGGCAACTTGGCCGTAGCGAGTTCCGCAGCGAGCTGACTGTGGTGAGTTGGCCGTGACAAGTTGGCCACAATGAATTGGCTGCAGCGAGCTGTCCCATTCCATACTGAAGAGGCACAGTACATTGTCCTGATGCCTCACTGTCCATCCTTGTGTTATTGCTCTCTGTCTGGAATGGTGCCGAGATTTTGGAAAGACTACTGATGCCGTGGTAGAGCTAGGCAGCTGCTAGTTCTCAGGCCTGTCTCATCTGCCCACTTCTTGTCTCTCTTCCCCAAGAGCAGGTACTCATCAGTGCCAGAAATAAGTAGCTTGTTTCTAGGTTACTCACTCCTAGAGTTCTAATTTCAGAGAAGTTGTTTCAGGGCTTCTGTTCTCTAGTACCATCTTACTGTGTTGCATCAACTGTGCAACAGCTTCGAAATAGAGAAGAGAGTGTCTCGATTAGCACAACTTTTCTCAGGCTAGTGATAAGGCTAGTGAAGGAATCAAATCTGTTTACTAAGGAGGAAGTCCTGAGTTCAGTGGCACTTATTAGAAAGTCAGCAGGCTGCAGGTTGCAGCTTCTGTTCCCCATGGTATTCTAGCATCCACCTAGAAGTGCAGAAACACTTTCTGTCGATAAACAATCTCCGAAAACTGCTTTCCTGGAGATACTGAAAACATTGCTCAATTAATTAATTAGCTACCAGAGAGTCTGTTAATGAGCTTTTCAAATTTTCCTACATTTGTTGGCAGCTCTAAGGGTTTTTATCCTCCTGGCCCTCTCCAGGATAAATGAAAACAGTCTCTGAACATTAATGGAGCATCAAGGATGTGGTTCAATACATTTTTTCAAGTTACAATTCAGTGTAAATTTTAATCCTTTACTCCACATATTTTCCCATTGATCAAGCATTCTATTCAAGTTTTTTCCCATGCAGTCTTAAACATACAGGTAGTCCTTGACTTACCACCAAAAATTGAGTCCAGAATTACAGTATAAGTCATTGCAGTCATTAAGTGGGCCACCATGTAACTGCACCAAATTTTACAACCTTTTTTATGGTAGTTTTTAAGTGAATCCAATGGGTGGGTTTTTTCGCCAGAAACCAGAACAAAATGCCAGAAATCAGCCAAAAAACACTTCAGGAAAGGCCTCTGATGCCGAAATGGAGGCCGGGGGCGCCACGCATATCAATCCAGAGCTCGTTTCTCGGTTGCAGAGGCCTAAAGGTAAGGCCTCACTTACCTTTCCTGAAGGCCTCTGATGGCGAAACTGAGGTTGGGGGCGACGCACGTAAATGGCAGCGAGCGGCTGCAGAAGAAGTGGGCTGGTGAGGAGAGGCAGGTGTCGGTGCATGGGAGGCCTGGCTGCAACTGTCCTAAGGTAAAGTAAGTGCGGGGCGCGTGGGGCAGCTCCACCCCCCCATTCCCACTCTAGCTTGATTTTTACCCATGTGCCTCGCCCCACCTTGTGCAACCAGGTGCAATGGAATGGGCGGAGTCTTAAGTAGGGCTTATTTTCGGGGTAGTGCTTATATTGGGTGCCCGTGTAAAAATCAAGCTAGGGCTTATTTTCGGGATAGGGCTTATTTTCGGAGACACATGGTATTTTCGTTAGCACTTTGTCCCACTTTGATAAATCTTTTCTAATATTATTCCATATCTTAACATAATTATTCTGAAACAGCATATAATTTATATTAACGTAACAACCAGATATTTAACTTTCTTTTCAATTTTCAAACCAGTCTTGTTCATTGGAGTATTTTGGTATTGTATAATCATATTCTTAAATAAACATGTGGGTTTTTTTCAGATACTTATTAGACTTTGCCAGAGGCAAGTCCTTTTATACAAGGTTGAATAAAAATTATGGATATGACTTTCTCTCCCCCCCTCCCCCGCTTTTTAGTTTACACATCATTCATTTCCCTGGTTTATTTGCATATTCAAAGTTTTTCTGCTTCATACAATTTAATCTCCATTTTTCTCACAGTAAAGCTAATTACTGTATGGAATAAAATAATTTGTCATTACCACTTTGCTAGCATCCTAGTCTTTAAGTCAGTTCCTTTTTCTAAATTGTTATTAAAGAATTCATTTAACCTCTTTTTATAGTCTTCCACAACTTTTCCTTTTTGTAATAGTTTTACAAAATATTTTTACAATATTTTTGCAATATTGCTTCATTTAATCGCCAGTTAAAAGCTGTAGTTTTTTTCTTAAATATTAAACTGACTGGGTCTGTTTAGGAAAAATCTTTCATAAAATATCCACCTTAACAATCTTATTTGTCAAGCTTTGCACATATCAATTCCTGAGAAAGATTTATGTCTTTCTGAAAAAAAGTATATTCTCTACTGTTTCCATTCTTTTGTCTCCAAGAGTCTATTAGCACCAAATTGTCCATCAAATTTAAAAAAAAAAGACCGGTAACTTTCCTTGGTTCGAATTGATTCTTTTGGCTAAAGTGCTGTCAAATTGTGGGCAAACTACTCCATTCCATTTTCCAATACAACTCAATTCTCATATGAAAATATAGATTGTTTTTAAAAAATCCCTTTATCATCATTTAGGTCCTTTGGGACATAATGTCCAACAATTATAGATTTAATCTTTTGGATCTCTACTTCATCTGCAATGTATCTACCATGCTCATTAAGAGAGTGAGAGCCATAGTTTTCAGTTGTGATCTAATATATAATGCAACAGTCTTTTCGAACTTGCTGATATAAATTCGTCACCCAAAGCCTTATGTATCAAGTATTTTACATCTTTTTTTCCCCCTTAGATGTGTTTCCTGCAAATAAATTACATCCTGATTCAGTTTTCTCAAATGTTCAAAAATGTCCTTTTTGAGATGCATTGGCTCCATTTGTATTCTATATTATAAATTTGTAATCCATATTTAGACAAACAGTCAACAAACTCTTTAGCTGTGGCTCTCAACTCCACAGCTTGTTTTTCAATGTCTTCAGGGTCTGTGTAACCTTCTCCATATCCATTAAGTTATGCTTCAGTTCTGCCCCATATTTTATAATAAAATTCTAAGCCTTTTTGGACAAAATTAAGTCTAAATCTTTATTGATGGAAAATAAAAGTTATACCTTCCAGTTTATCCCAGTGAAATGGAATCTTTTCCTGTTTCAAAGCTTCAGTTAGAAAGGAGTATTCATTTCTTTTTCATTGAATCCTAATGCGGATTTCTTTTCAGACAATTGTATCGGTTAATGGTTTTTAATCTTAAATCAAAACGACTTTGCAAGACTTGTTCCTTTGTTCTTTTCCTCATAAAATGCACGAAAACATCCCTTAGAATCTTTCCTCTTGTTGCAGGAGCTGAATTTATGCAATAGACCTTATCTGCTCTAACTCCCGTCTTAATAATTTTGATGATGCTTGGACTACTACTTACCTTTTGTTTTCACTGGGATTTTCTGGAACAGCTCTAAGGCTGAGACTGAACTATTTATTATAAGTTCAAGTAATATAAAGTTATCCAACGCTCTTCCCAGATCAACATCTCTAGTCTCCATTCTGTGTTCTAAAAAAATCCACCCTGTCATTCACTCATTTAGCGTCTTCAATAATATTATTCAATTTATCCAGTTGGTTTTCCAAAACCTGAAGTTTGGTTTCTATAGATTGTGTCACTTTAATTGTAAATTCTTCAAACATAGGTCTAAAAAAAATTCCCATCTCGTCAGATCTGCAATGCTGTGATTTTGTCATAGCCGTAGTCAATAGCATATTCTAGTTCTAAAAACAAAGAATTGCAGCTGTAGATTCACTGGAAACGGTAAAAAGGAAACAAAGGAAGATAAAAGAAAACTTCTCCAACTTCCTTTGTTTATAAACTCATACCAATCAGCAAGGTAAACAAACAAAAAGCTACATTTCCATGAAAGTCCACAATCAGGAATTCCAAGGTCCAGTTCCACAAATGCAGATAAACTTTCAACATCCATACAAAGAAACTTTTTGTTTAAAAAAGCAATTCAGTAGTCCAAATTTTCAACTCACATCAGGTTTTTATATAATAGTTACAAAAAATGCTGAAAATCTCCAAAAGGAGATACTTAATTGTATCCCAAGAAAGCCTATCTTCAACTAAAAATGTAATGAAATATTTAAAAAGTTTTAGAAATGGTAGTTCTAGGGGCTGTCTTAATCGGGATATGCCAAACTTGCTGTATACCCCATTTCTCGGCTGCTAAATTCACCAGCTGATTGCAAAAATTTCTGTTTCATGATCTACCTGCAAGGAGCAGCTAACCAGAGGGCAAATGGATCAATTTCCAGAATTAGAGAGAATTCTGGAAATTGATCCATTTGCCCTCTGGTTAGCTGCTCCTTGCAGGTAGAATTCTCCTCTGGAGAATTCTTCAGGCTACGAGAGTCCTATCTAAGCCCCAAATCAGCTGTGACATCATTCCCCATTCCGAGGGAGCTGCTCAATCCGTCATTTTCCTCACAGGAAATCTTTTTTTACACCAGAATTTTTATAGAATTTTTATAACATGATGTAGTATTGGTATTTAACACCTGATAAATTGTCAAATGTGTGTAAGGCATCTGAAGATAGAGTTTATCTTTGGTGGACATGTAAAAAAGCAAAAAAATTATTAGGGTCAGTTGTGTGCCTTTATTTTGGGAATTCTTGGAATAAATGTGCAATTGAAACCAGAGATTTTTCATTTAGGTTTGATGGAGTGAAAAAAAAAGTGGGACTTTATTATATATGATAGCAGCAAGACTTTTATATGCACAGAAATGGAAGGATTTACAGATTCCGACAATGGAAGAATGGATGGTGAAATTAGTGGAGTTGACAGAGCTGGCAAAATTGACAACTCTGATTAAAGAAAGACGTTAACTTTGTTTCTACTTTTGGATTGTTTGCTTGAAACTGAAAGATATGAAACTTTAATTGTGGGATTTGATGATTAGAACTGTTTATAATTATCAAAATATTGTATGCTTATATTTGTATAGGTACTGAAGAAAGTTGTAAGTTAACTTCTTTTCTATTTTTTTCCTAGTGTTCCTTTTCTGCACTGTAATCTTATTTCCGTCTTGACCTTTCCCCCCCTAATTTCTTTATTTTTCTGTTTTATATTTTATTCTCCGTTGAAACTTAATAAAGTTTTGTAAACAAAGAACGTGGCTCTATGTCGCTATATAAACTATGGCCAAGATTCATAGGTTGTCTGCTGCTCTTGGGAACGATCCTTTGCTGAAATGCAGTGATTGCACACAAGAAAGCACTGCTGGGAGCCAGTTGAAGGATGGATCCTTCGGTGTACCAATCTTCAGTCACCTCTCGAGGCTTTTTTCCCTCGCTTCATGACAGGAAACTGGTCTTTTGTTTCTTGGCATAAATGGAAGACCAGCTGACAAGCGATATGGTTTATGTGGATATAAACCACCCCAAGCAGGTGCCCACCACTTGGAATGAAGGCCATGGGGCAGAAAGAGTTGTTCCCGCAATCAAAGTCCAGTCTTTAATCTGAAACTGCATTTTGCCCCACAGAGGAAGTCTTAATTGACATCTAGGGAAGGTTTGATTAGGGACAGACAATGGGATATAATAACAACAACAATAATAATAAAGTTGGAAGGGACCTTGGAGGTCATCTAGTCCAACCCCCTGCTCAGGCAGGAAACCCTATACCATTTCAGACAAATGTTAAAAACTTCCAGTGTTGAATGTAAATAGCAAAATCTTTTTTCTGAGACTATTGAGAGGAAAGAGAGTGAGACCAGGCATTTTCCCATCTACAAGACACATACTATTAAGCTCAGTTTTTTATTTAGTATTTAGCTGGAAACTCTGTCAAACGAGCTCTCCAGTGAGCCTATCTGTATAATGCAAGTGTGCATGTGCTTCCATAGACACGTTCAACATTTGGGGAGAACATCTTGTACGTGGAATATCTAAGGATGATTCATACTCCGCTAAAATGAAGAGTAGCACTGATGGGGAAATCGTGGTCTCAGTGTGGAAAAACATTTTATGTTTTTTTTTCTTTTTGTCTTTGATACAGCCACACGCAAAGCACCACATTTCAGTTTGTAAGAGCCCAATGATAGTTTAGATTTAGATAATCTAAATTTAGGTAATTTAGAAACAAAGTTGGTTTAAAAGTGAAATGCTGAAAATAAATCTTGACTGGTATTTGGTTAAATGATGGGGATGGGTACCCATGCGTATTATTGGATAAGGTAGCAAAAATGTGCTTCCTGGAATCTGTTGTTGCATGTACTGTAAAAAAAAAAAAAAGGTTGAAGGGCTATTGGGCATGTTGAAAGAAAAATCTTCAGGTCCGGTCCAAGCCAGGACTAAACAAAATGGAGACTGCTTAGGAAAGAAGGTTCAGTTTATTTAGTTGCCAGAAACTTCAGTGACAGCAGCATGTTTCTGGGATGGCTGACAAAATGGACCTGGGAGTGGTGGGTTTTTATACCTTCTTGGGCTTTTGTGTTTTGGAATTGTTCCTATTTGAGGTTGTTCCTGTTCCTGTGCAATGAACTTTGACCTGAGGTTCAGTGTGCCCTTTTGGTATTCTAATGGTGATGGGTTAATCCTATTATGTCCTAAAGGTCATGTCTTTAGATTTTGGGTGGGAGATGTAGATTTTAGGGATGTTTGTCTTTCTAATCCCATCAGCTCCAAGCTTCCTGGCCCCAATCTTTCTGAAAGGATTATCAAATCTGCATTTCTACAGAGCTGGCCTGCTGAGTTTCTGCTTGCGGGAGAGGGAGAAGTTTCTGCATTTTAAGATTTTCTCCCATTATTCCTTTGGGGAAATATAATATTCTGCCTTTTTTAATATCCCCCAAACTATTTCCTTCTCTGGGGGGGGGGAGATGCTGACTTCCTACAGGGAAATAAGGAAGAAATTGGGGGTCCTTAGTGAAAAGTGTTCTTAAATGCAGTATGTTACTTAAGCACAAAGGTTGTCATCGTTTAGCTGGTGTGATGGGTGTCTGCCTTTTGCTTGAGGGCTTCCCCCCCCTTGCTATCGAGTCATTCCAATGTCTGGCTTCTCCTCTCTCCCTCCCTCCCTGTCTGCGTGATTGTGATTGCTGCTGTCACTTTCACACCTCCCTGGGGAACAGATGCTGAATTCCCAGCTCCCTATGGTCCCAGCAGATGGGTGGAGAGAGGACTTTGTGTATTGGGTGGGTGTGCAGCTTGCGGAAGCCAACCATCTGCTCCCTTGTTTTGCAGGAGGCTCCAAGGCCCCGGGTTAAAACACAGGCTTATGAGGAGCTTTAAATCTTCCCTGCCAGATCCATTGTGCCACCTGCAGCCTGCAGACAGTCATATTTGGCCTCCAGCAGTTGAGGCTGTAGTGGCCAGCATGGTGGTTGGCAGGATTGAATAGCTCACCCTGAAGCTGACAGGAAAGAGGATTTGGTTGTATTGCTTACACAGAGACGTGGCAGAAATCGGTCTGCAGATCCCTGGGAAATGTGTCGTCTATCTTGTCAGCAAAAGCTTAAGCCGACCAGCCAGAGCTCGTATTCCTTTACCTCTGTTTATTTTTGACTCAAGTTCGACCCTGGATTATCTGGCTCAGGATCAATCCTGACATCCATTATCCTTGGCCTATGACTGCATCTACAAGATCTCCTCCATTCAATTCTATCCTACAGGTTATCAAAAGCTCCCTCCCTCCCTTCCTCCCTTCCTTTTTAAGTCCTTTTAGTTTTGACATGCAACTCTGACTTTGCCTCCAGCAAAGTTCCATGAGTCTCATCCAGCACGCTGACTTCATCCCATGTAGTAGCTCTTCTCCACCTTTACTTTGGTCATGATCTGCCATTTCGGCTCCATCGCCGGCTCCCTTCTTAAACCCCCTTAAATCTGTGCTGCCATCTTGTTAGATCTTTGTGCAACCGTGCTGCATTTTTAACATTGAACTTTGACGCTAGGCCAAAGTTCCTCACCCGACTGAATTTCCAAGCCCTCCAACAGCAGGGATGCCTAAGGCAGGTCAGCACATTTTTGCAAGCCCCTTTTGCTGAGGCAATTGATGCAGTAGGCCATGCTACCCCAGCCATTGCAGCTGGCGTTTCTTTGAAAGCAACCAAAGCTTGTTGCTTCCGACAGATAAGATGCTCAGCTGTGATCCAAAGGGGTGGAAACACGGGGGCTGTTAAGCCTCTTGCAATTCAGCCATTTTGCTATCGCAAAGAGTCCTTGGTGAACAGCGACTGCAAAGGCAAATACAATCTGGCTGAAAGCAGTGGTGCCATCTGCCCACAGCTGTGAAGGTGTCAGAGCCTGAATCTCCAAGCCACCTGCCAGATGGCTCCATCCATCATTCTAATGCTTCACTTGTTCCTCCATACAGGAGCTGGAAGCAGCACTTACTGTGGTCCTGCAGGACCATTTGGAAGGCAGCCTGCCACCTGTCAGTGGGAAAAAAGAGAGCAGGAAGCTAAGAGTCTCCTGCCTCCTCTGCTTCCTTGGTAAAGTAGAATAACCCGAGCAAGGCTTGAAGATCACTCGGGGAGAGGCAAGGGGGCTGTGGAAGACAGTGGATTTGGAAAGCCACAGAATGAGATGACTTCATCAGCCTCTTCCTTACGGTTTCTGTGCCTGCCTGCATGTTGGGCACAGGAAGGAGCCTTTGGAGGTTTCAACAAGAGCCCTATAGCACCCACACATCCTAGAAAGATCATCATCATCATTATCATTATCATTATCATCATTATCATCATCAGCAGTAGCAGCAGCAGCATGTTCCTTTTCAGAATGGATGTCTGACTCCATTTTTCATTTGCAGTCCCTGATTGGAGTTTCTCCTTTATTGACCAGCTTGGGTTGGTTCCTCTCCCTGCTTCAATTGTGCCTTCTCACCCTACACGTCTGGAGCTCAGTCAATGAATCGTCTTCAAGGACTGACGGTGGGAATAAATCTCTGGGTTTCAATCCAGCTACTAGTCTTGTTTTCTTTTATTTTTTTAAATCCAGACGGTTCACACATCACTCTATGTCAGAGGATGGGGAATGATGGTCCTTTGATGACTTGTGGACTTCAACTCCCAGAATTCCTTAGCCAGTCATGTGACTGTTCAAAGTTACAATGGCACTGAAAAAATGATGTATGGCTGTTTTTCACGCTTACAACCTTTGCAGCAGCCCCGTGGTCACGCGATCAAAATTCAGATGCCTGGCCAATGGTTCATATTTATGACAGTTGCACTGTCTTGGGGTCATGTGATCACCTTTGATGACATTCTGACCAGCAAAATCAATGGGGAAGCCAGATTCACTTAACAACCGTGTTACTGACTTAACAACCGCAATGATTCACTTAACAACTATGGCAAGAAAAGCCATAAAATGGTGCAAAACTGACTTAATAACTCTTGTTTAACCGCAGAAATTTGAGGCTCAACTGTGGTTGTAAGTCGAGGACTACCTGTGTATTATTCTATATTATTTATTTTTATTTCAATACCACCACAATCATGCCTGGCCCTGAGCAACTAAGAGACCACCCAAAACATAAGATTAAAAGTGAAACACAGCACGGTAAGGATAATATAATGACAATATAATCAGGGACATATCTGTGCTGTGCTGTTCCAGAGAGAAGGGGAGCAAAGACTAAGAAAGCTCACCCCAGAGTTCCTGCAGATGACATTCCTAAGAATGGGACCTGGAGGGAGTCTTCTCCAGATTCCAAATGATGGGCAGATTGGGAGAAGACAGCCCCACAAATATTCAGGACTTTTATAGGTGACCACTGTCAGCTTGAATTGCAGCCCTGCATATCAGGTAGGGCTTTTAACGGATTAGGGACCTAAAACAGGGGATGTTAGTAGCTCAAAGTTGATGCAGTGATTTGAAGTTCCCCACCTCTTTCCTTCAGGAATTTGAATTTGGTGTCCTTACGGAGGGCAGCAGGAGGCAGTCACCTCTGGTGGCGAGTGCTGGAGAAGGAGATAGCAATGGCAATTTCCTGGCAGTTGATCCTTGATTTTCCTGATGTTTTGTCTGTTGCAGCTCACTCTCCACAGCCTTCTCCGAGAGCTGCTTAAACCAGTTGGCTATCTCAGGTCTTGCAGAGGAACATTTGCTATAGTAAAGATTTTCCTGCCAGTCCTATATCTGCCAGAAGAAGGAAGTCCTCTTACTCTTTGACTGAGGCAGTCACATATCTTGGGCTATCCAGATCTGTAAAACTATATAGTTATAATCTGGATCTTAGATTAATGCATTTTCTGGATTTATACGCATATAATGAAAACTAACCCAATGGGTGAGTTTATATGACATGTCAATTCACAAAGAACTAAAGGTTTGCTTGAATTGGGTCTTCGCCTGATCTCATTAGGCATCTGGTGGAACACAGCCACCATGTGAGATAATTCTTGTCCAGTAAATTCAAAGCCCTTCAGAAGTAATTGAATCGGTAATCTTCTCTCAATTAATTGAGATACGTAAGTCAAAAATGGGCAGTTTTTTCTTCTTTCTAGTGGACTTTAGTGAAAATCGTCACTAGCAACAATTTGGCTCTTGAAAGCTGCTGAGAAAAAGTCCATTGAGATGGTGACATCACCAGGGATGAATGGAAGTAATGCTTAGTCATTTTTCTCAGGTTTTGATGGGGTTAAAAGATCCAAATAGATGCATCAAGCCTTGGGATGATTTAACCTTTAAAGGATTAAAAACAGACAAAATGTCAGTGTCGCATAGAGTGTTGCTGCCAATTTTCAGTGGGGGCAGGGAGTGCTCTCAGAACAGGAAAATACGTGCTGGGAGGAATATACACAACCTGTAAGTGACAGGTTGCCTGCCACTAGGATACGTTTTTAACTCTAAGGTTGTCCCCTTGAGTTATTTATAAAAAAAAAATAAAGGCAGGATATTAATTAATCCTATACAAGGTACCTTTCTTCCCAAAGATGCCACATCTTTTCAGGTTGGCATGGAGTTGTTCCCAGTTATCTCCACCTGCATGTACACACATAACCACTTCACTTAGCATTTTCCCCAGCAAAGCAGAGTGACTATGCATACCTACACTTCAGGAGATAATGAGAGCAGCTTACAGAGCGCAGTATGAATCCAGAAAAAAAAGATGCAGCTGCTTTGATGATTTGAAGAGGGATGTTTTCTATGGACCTTGTAATGTGCTACTTTCTAAGGATTTGCACAGTCCTAAGACTCAGCATGCTCTCTTCTTTAACATGCTCTTAAGCTCCTGCCTTTCAGACTTTGTCCTTCTATACATCCAACCAAAGTTAATGGAAGTATTTCCAAATTCAACAGAGCAATTAGATCTTGGCCAACAATGTTAAGCACACATTGACTCCTTGGCACACATATACAGTCACTTCATCCTTGCTGCTGGCTCTGTAAAGACAGTGACAGATTAGCTGGGTGCTTTATCAGTTTAGAAGTAAGAAACAAGGAAAGCTTTTTCAACATATGTGAAACTTTAATCTTCATAGAGAGATACGTGGAGTGGCATTTGTTCACTTTTTTCTTTAGATTGTTGAAATGTCTGTTCACCAAACACCTTTCTCAGTCAAGTTTTATTGCATTATGTCAATGGATAGTTAACAGCAAGCTGGTATCCCTAACATCTGGAGGGTTTGTGTTTTCTGAATACAAATTGGGCAGCATTTCTTTCACTGCATTAAAGATACAATATGCTTAAGTAGAGATTGTTTGCAGGATTACTGGCCCAACTATGTACCCTACTTTATTCTTTGTTTTCTCCTTTGCAGAGAAAAGGCTCTGTGCAGAAAGGAACAGTTTCAAGCCAAAACCTCTATCTGGATTTCCATGTATTCATTTTCAACAATGCCATATTTTATCACTGCTTGTAGCCAGAATTACCAGCCTAGAATTCAACAGCAGTTCCTGGACAGCAAAAGAGGAAACAGATTGAATATTCTTGTCCATCAACATGAAGGATCTTACTTGGATCTCTCTCTCACAAACACACACCGAGAGACACAGACGTTTCCACTGTGTTTTCTATTCTGAAATAATGTGTGTTATATTTCCACGGTTTTAAATTAATTGTATTTTATTTTCTTTCTTCTTTTTAACACAGTTAGAACTTTCAGTGTATTAATAATATAACATGCCCAAGAAATTTAGATTCCTTGGTGACCTACACATTCTGCTGCTAAGAACAATCAAGCAAATATTAACTCCTATTTTTAATCTAAAGAGAAGTGTTGCTAGTTTGAGTCAAGTACTATTTTGTTCTCAAACCAAGAACTCCGACATGACTAGGTCTCTCTGGACTCTGGCATTGGGGAGCCCTTTATTTGGATGATCCCCAACCTCCCCCTTCAGCTCTCTGTTCTTAGAATGACCCAAAACCTCTTGGCCAGTGCTCACTTGCTGTCCCCAGCCAGCAGTTGACCTCTGAGCAGGCTGGCCGAATGTGCCGATTCCCTACCAGTGTATTCCTAAAAAGCTTGTGCGGTTTCCCAGAACCACTGCTAGAGAGAGGACGGGCTCTTTCAGCTAGGAAGCAGGTCATTAAAGGGGAGAAGAAGATAACGGGAAGCGCTGGGTGGTAGGAGACATGGCCCATACTTCTGGGAGGCATCGTGCTCCTATTTGAAGGATTAGCTGTACCAAAAGGACCTCTCAAGCCTCTTTGCCTTGGCTGTCTGCAAAATCTTACAGATCTTAAGGTGAGTAGAGATGCCAGACTTTATTAATGTAAAACTAAAACCCTCTCCATCTGCATAGGCTTTACAGGGTATATAAGGGGAAGGCCTGTATTGTAGGTGGCCTATAATTGGTAAAAACTGGGGGAGGAAACCAAACTAGGAAACAGGAAAAAAAAAAAGATGTATCCAAGTAGAGCTAACACTGATCCCACTTGCCCTCAGCCCCACCAAAAAAAACCCCGGGAAGTTTTTTGCAAGGCTTTAGATAACGTAACCTGGTTCTGGGAAGCCCCGCAAGCTCCTCACGAATATGCTGGTAGGGGAGTAACACATTCAGCCAGGCTATTCTGAGTCTGTAAGTCGCCCAGAGTCATGGTAGTGAAATGGGCCACTACATTATTTTAGCCATTAATAAATAAAGATGCAGTGCTTTGATGTCATCAAAATAGATTCCCGAGTTCACGATGAGTTCTGTCTAGTATTATTGTGCCTCATGTGAAGATCATCCTGTTAAAATCAAAGCATATTATTGAATATTTGAATTTAGCAGCAATCCTTGCTGCTCCCGTGCCTAGGTAAAGGGCTAAAGAATACCAAGGAATTAACCAGGAGCAAATCCCATTCAAAATGAAAATTGCTGGTAATACAGGATGTAGACCCCAGCTATCAGTGAATATTGACATTCATTATAAAGAAATACATGAGATAGGAAAGCCTTCCTTCTAGCTTAACTATATCTTGAAGACAGGCGAGGGGGAAAAGTGGCTAGTCTTTTAAAAGCAGAGGCAACCCTCCACACCCCGGCCTTACTAATAAGAGTAAGGGACAATGTGGAAATCCTCCTCCTTTTCGTTCTCGCTCCATTTGTCCCAGTAGTCAAAAACTTTGCAGGTGGAAAGGAACAATGCAGTCTCCGGCACATATCCCATTCAATAAAAGAATTGTCTGCTCAACCAAGAAGATCACAGCAGCACTGTGCCGTTCTCATCCCTTCGGTAATTGCTTTGGTCCATCTTCAGCAGAGGCCGAACAAATGCTTCAGGGAAGTGCAAAGTAGGTCACAGCGATGAAAACATGCAATCATCAAAGAGCTAAATGAATGTGGTGCTCTATTTTGCTCTAATGCTTAGTAGAATAAACATCCATGCCTTTGTGTAAATCTTTTGAAAACTCACCGGAATCCTAGTCCAATCAGGCAGCAGAATACATGAGAGGGAGAGGTTTAAGATGGCAGAATGGACTGTGTTTTTCCAGACCCATGGGAGCACTTAAAAAAAAAAAAAAAAAAAAAAACACCTTAGGGCTATTTTAAAGAAAGGGGGGGGGGAGAAATTTCTCTCTTTTTGGTTTCACTCCTTGCCATTCATGTTCTCATCCATTACTCTGTCATGTCCTTTTCCACCCTTCTATCCTGGGAACTGAACTGCATAAGCCCTAACCGCTGCAGCTTTTCTTCACAGGAATCGTACAGCAACCACGGCATCATTTTAAACAAGAGAATGCCCAAACCTTGTCTCCCGGAGTCCAGTCCTTGACAAATAAGTTCTTTAATTGTGAAACAAATTTTTCAGAATACAGGCAAACCTTGGATGAAGTTTATATTATGCAACTGTATGAAAAAATGCCAACTGTGACCTTCTACTTTGAACATTTTGTTTGCTTGATAGTAATGAATCACTGTCAGACTATTATGAAGCAATCAGGAATTAAATGACAGAGGGTTGTAGTTTCATTTCTGGAACAACTTTTGATGCCAGAAATTTGACTCCAAGAAATAAGGTTTTGATGTCATGGCTCAGTAAATCCTAACAATATTATTCCTGGACAGGTTATCCATGCAAATAAATAAAAAAATACCTGAGGAAAGTGGAAGAATGGTGTTTGGGCAATCAAGTAAGAAATCAGCTTTTGGAGGGAGAAATCTGTCATATATATATCATTATCATGGTTCTAGTCTAGCTTTTGACAGCTGTGAGTATGGTCTTTGGAAGAATCCATGAAAGATAGAATTAAGGTTGTCACATTCTTTGTTTCAATAGCAATCTTGTTCCAAGGATGTTCAGCTCCATAAAATATGATGCCCTTCATCTTATTGAATGTATATATTTGTGTGTGTGTGTGTGAGAGAGAGAGAGAGAGAGACAGACAGACAGACAGACAGACAGACAAATTCAGACATCTCTGTTCCTGGTCATTGTAGAGCTCACACTTCTACAGATGGAAGATAACCAGCCATTATTACCTAAGGCAAAAAAAAGCACAGCCTCAGAAGTTTCCTTCAATCCCATATATTATGAAATTGGAGAAACGCCAAAGCTTACGTGCTTTTCATTCTAGGGCTTTCATAGTTTCTCACATGGTAGCAGATATTTTCTATTACAATCATTGTATGAAAAATTCTCCTAGTACAACAGAGACTTAGGCACTTTGGAAATGAGATGCAATTGTTGGAAACTTCCCAATTAAAAATTTAAGGAAAGTTTCATTGTTATGAACCAAACTAGGGTATTTGATCCTGGACTGATCAGAGATAATGACTGAGTTGATTTGTGGTAAATAAGAAGCCGTGTAGACATTGTACGAATAAATTACAATAACAGACTTGACAGAGTGTTTGAACTTTAAGCTTGTTGTTGTTTAACCTGTTAATTATTTTTTCTTTCGTATATTTAACGTATGACAGGTCACTTGGATTGCAAATAGATGTAGACGTTTATAAATTTTGGGCCTGCTTTGCAAGGGGGGAAGCTATGTTTCTTGCTATTGATTTGTTGATGTTTAACAAAGGGGGATGATATATATTGTTCTCTTTTAATTCACATTTTTAAATGTTTTTGTCTAGTTTTGTGTCTGTTTAATTTTTTTCTTTTGGATTTTTTATTTTAATGTTTTGAATAAAATTTTAAAAATGAGCACAAAAAAAATCCAAAATCTTTCCTAGAGATCCACTGCATATGTTTTTTTTACCCCAAATTATCAGTCTGCATGCCATCAAGGAAGCATGGATATTGCTTTAGGCTACTGCCATGGCATATTTAATAATAATAATAATAATAATAATAATAATAATAATAATAATAATAATAATAATAATAATAATAATAATAATAATAATAATAATAATAATAATAATAATAATAATAATAATAATAATAATAATAATAAAAAATAATAATTAATAACAACAACAACAACAAAACAACAACAACAACAACAACAACAACAACAACAACAACAACAATAATAATAATAATAATAATAATAATAATAATAATAATAATAATAATAATAATAATAATAATAATAATAATAATAATAATAATAATAAAAAAGTTGGAAGGGACCTTGGAGGTCATCTAGTCTAACCCCCTGCTCAGGCAGGAAACCCTATACCATTTCAGACAAATAGCTGTCCAGTCTCTTCTTGAAAACTTCCAGTGTTGGAGCATTCACCGCTTCTGGAGGCAGGTTGTTCCACTGGTTAATTGTTCTAACTGTCAGAAAGTTTCTCCTTAGTTCTAGGTTGCTTCTCTCCTTGATTAGTTTCCATCCGTTGCTTCTTGTCCTGCCTTCCGGCGTTTTGGAGAATAGCTTGATTCCCTCTTCTTTGTGGCAGCCCCTGATATACTGGAACACAGCCATCATGTCCCCCCTCGTCCTTCTCTTCTTTAAACTAGATATACCCAATTCCAGCAACCGTTCCTTATATGTTTTAGCCTCCAGACCTCTAATCATCTTTGTTGCTCTTCTCTGTACTCTTTCCAGAGTCTCAACATCTTTTTTACATCATGGTGACCAAAACTGGATGCAGTATTCCAAGTGTGGCCTTACCAAGGCATTGTAAAGTGGCATTCACGTGATCTTGATTCTATCCCTCTGTTAATGCAGCCTAATACTGTGTTAACAAAACCCCACCTAACATAGCCTTCAGAGAAGCTGTCTTACTTGGTGTCTCAGCCATCTTTGTGGCTTTCATTTCCTGGATTTTTTTTTAATTGCTAAGAAGACAAGGCAAATTCTTAGTGGGGGCTTAATACCAATTGAAACTTCCACAGATGACTACCGTGCACGTTTTACTCAGGTGGTTTTACCCTGCACGTCTTCAGCAGGAGCTAAAAAACAAAAAAAATATGCATAGAGGAGGAACTGGAGCATTCTGACTTTGCAAATGCTATAAGCAATACCTCCTGTATCCAGAGGCCAAAATAAAGTAATCCAGGGTGAGATCAAACGGTGTAAGAGAAGGTACACTAAATCACCTATCAGCGGGCCATTCATACAAACTGTGGTCTTTGAATGAGCATTAAGTATGTTACTGTATATGAATGAACACAGCCACCATTTATACGGAGCAACTGCTGGAAGTGAATGTGTGCATTCATTATGAATGAAAGCCATAAAATGTTACTTATTTTCTAAATTTATTATTAATATTTCTATCTCTACTCCAAAATGCTTAAGTGGCAAAAGGTATTAAAGGTAGCTATGTTTGACTTAGTGGAAGGATGCGATGGAAGCAAGTTTGATATGCAAGAACAGAAATAGAGAGACTATAGAGAGGTATAGTGAGTAGTGTAGCTCAGTGTTTGCAATCTTTTCTTCACCACGGACCCCCCTTAAATACCACGGACCACCAAGACTTAAATCAAGATTCAAATCATAGCATTTCTTCAAGCTTTCGTGGAGATCCTGTAATGACATTGCAGCACGCACACACCCCAGAGGCCCGCAGGCCACAGGTTGAGAACCACTGGTGTAGCTTATTCATGTTATGGCTTAAATTTGTTCTCTAATTCTTACTCCTTTTCTGCACCCTGCATAACATTCCTGGGGTGTATGTATGCATGCGTATGCAGCTTATAAATCAGATTTTTGCTAAGCTATAAACCATTGTTCGCAAACCATAGTGATTGGCTGAATTCATATCACCCATTGTGCCGAAACCAAACCAATTACATCTATCACTTAACACAACTGGTAAGACCAGTCTCTCCATAAATTGATGGGTGTTTATAAGAAACCTGGAGAAAGGGGCAAGGAAGTCATTCTTCTTTAAGCTGCAGATTCTGGGTAACTCTACTCAAACGCCACTATCAATGTCCCTGCCTTGTAAACTGCCCTGGAGAATATATTACGAACTCTTGAGCAGTAAGGTTTTTAAATAACATTCATCCCAGGGGAGAGGTTTATTCAGTCAGCAAATTTTAGTTAAAAAGCCGGTTGCTTTATAGTCCTTCATCCCATGGATAAAATCAATTTTGCTCATGGTTCATAGTCTTTTAATTGGGAGTCTCACAATTTAAAGATGAGTTGGGCTGACCAATTGGAGGTTGAGTTTCTAGCCCACTGAAATGGTTACATTTTTTTCCAACATTGTAAAAAGTGCAAATAATTCTCAGATTTTGCTTGGGATTGCCCAACCTTTGAGGCTGACAGATGATTATCTTGTTTGTGGCACGATCTGTGGCACAAGCCAGACATTAGGATTAATTCAATGAGGCATCATTCACTTAGATCTGGGTAGTGTTTCTCGGAAACATTTCTGCATGAAATGTTGATCCTACTTTTCTTTGTGTGTTTTCATGCCTTAAAACTTTCAACTGCTCCTAATATACAACATTCCCATATCAAAATGGATCTCCTATTTTCTGACCGATCAAGAGGCTCATCCTCGTACTGAACACTCCTTTTTTTTTTTAGCATCAGAAAATTGTCTATCTCTTTCTTTTTAGAGATGGCACCAGGCAATTGGTAGCCTGTGCAAGAGGAAGAAGTGGATGTTGTGAAACTAGGGCTACAGAGAAGAGCATTGGGGGACTATATGATGCCCTGGTCTTGGAGAGTGGAGAAAATAGAAAATAGCTGGTATGAAGGGAAGAATGAGGCTTTTCAGCTAAGGAGGTATCAACCCATCCTGTTAGTACAGCCTGGACTTGTTATATTGGAGAGAGCTAAGCAATTAGAGATACCAGAGAGTGCTAGACCGAAGGCACAGTGTTCTGAAGAGAGGGGAAGAGTTTGAGTATCGAGGCTGATTGGTTTTAGTATTGGCTGCTCCAAATGGTGCCATGTTCCTGCAGGTCTTTATGGATCATGGGATTTTGGTTAGATGCCTCAGCCAAGCCTTATGGCTGCTGTAGCATGGCATGTCTATTGGACCAATCCTTATGTGGTCAACAGTGATCCCCAGATGATGAGACATCAGAAAGATTGCTTTAAGTTGTCTGTGACTGGCTCTGGGGTAGAGGAAAGAATTTATTCACCTCTTGAGATGTAGAAGCAACAGAAGTATTGGACCAAATTGCACCTGAGTGGGTTTTCCCTTTTGCTGATCCAAGGAAGCTCGCTGCATAACTTTAAGAGATCAAGCAAAAGTACAAAGAAAATGTCTAGAGGGCAATTGACAAAAGACAATGGACCTCAGATTCAGATCTATAGCCCTGCCCAGCATGGTGGTAAGAACTAAGAAAGAGCAGTATTTCTTCACTCTTCATGAAGAAAACTCCACTCTTATTGCGCAGGACTTTGTAATATATTCTCCATGGCAATTTACAAGGCCAGGATATTGATGGTGGCATTTGAAAAGAGTTACCCAGAACCTGTGGCATAAAGAAGGAGTTCCTTGCCCACTTCTCCAGTTCTTCTATAGACTCCCATCCACACATAGTCATCCAAATAGCCTTTTAGGCCCTTTAAAGAAGGACAGGATTATTGGGACACTATGGAGAGTTTGCTGGGCATCTGGAATATAGAATTGCTCAGATTTGCTTCGAATTGGATGCTAGATGGACAGGTCTGGAAAAGGTAAGGGAATCCTTTGTTATATGGTTCCAATAGAAGAGAATATCTGTAGCACAGGGTTGAACTGTGAAGATTTTTGTGCTTAGGTGCTCTCTGAGCTTGGTTGTTTGCTTGCCGATTTTTCATTACCTGACTTGGTAACATCAACAGTGCTAGTCATTGTGGGGTTTGCTCCCTGCTTACAGTATATAGAGTAGCTTGCCCTGTGAGTATTGGTGGACAGGGTAGTTTTCTCCTTGGTAATTCGTTAATTAGGCTATTATGTAAATTGAGTTTGAGCCTCTTGATTCAGAGAAAGCAGAAATGATTCTATATGAGGAGGTTTCAGGAGACTGGGCTAGGATAGTAGGGAATATATTTTTGAGTGTACAGCATCTCCTCCTTAAAAAGATATTGCTTGTCCAGGCAGTTTTATGCAACTATTGACCATTTTCCAAGGAAGATGGTTGAGAAAGTGGTGGTGGTGATTGAAAAAATGGTGGCTCAAGAAATGAAGATCCTAGAGTGAATGTCTGTGGAGATTCTCAGTCATCCGGGTCATAGTTGTCTCAAAGGTGCTTTTTTCTTCAAAAGGCAACAGGGTTGTTTTTTTCTTGAGGAAGAAGAAGAAAAATCTGGTTGAGACTGGCTGCTGGGGGAATGGAAGGATAGGTTTTGATAGGAATGGGGGGGGGGAGAATGGAAGGATTGTGTTTCTTTGCAGTCATCTAGTCATTAGCACTCTCTGTGCCCTCAGGGTCACCTGAATCAGAGTGCAATTGGTTGTGGCTTCTTCTTGGAACTGCTGCAAGGGCTGTGTTGTAGACTGGAGATATTATTCCTCCCCTCCTCTGTTGAGGGAGGGGTGTTAAATTGTTTCAAACCAATGGTCCTCTTGTCTCAACTTGTCAGTACCTATCCTTCCATCCCCCCGCCATCAGAACTAATGAATCTTCTTGTATAAGAAGCAAAATGTTTTCTTGTTCCTCCTCAAGGAAGAAACAGTCCAGTTGCCTTTTGAAGAAAAAAGCACCTTTGAGATCCTAGGGGGAAGTAGCTGTACCATTTCAGTCTGGGTTCAAGCTCTAATATGCAACCAAGTCTACATTTTTTACTCTTGTAGATCATCTGAGGTAAAATGAGGATAACAGAAATGCGACTTTCCCTTGTCCTGGTTGACAGCTGCCTTTGATGCCATCAGCCTTGGTATCCTTCTGGATCAATTTTGAGATTTACAAGGTGAAGCACTCTTTTTCTAGCGAAAAATAATTGTGTTCTGTTCCAAGAATTTGCACTCAGTAGAAAGCAAGTTTATTTACATATTCAATTTCTAAACCACCCATCTCACTTAAGTGACTCCGGGTGGTTTATAACAACATGAGCTGTAAAGGTGTTAAGTAACAAAGTTACTCTGTAAGGAGAAAAAAAAATCCCACAATTTACAGGTAACCTTAGAAGAGGGAAACTGGGTGCCTATGTCCTTTCTGTGACTAAATAGTCCAGTAGAATAAAGAATTTCAGAACATATGCCCTCACTTTTGTATGGTTGATGTTAAAGCCAATGAAAAGTAGAGGAGCGAAAGCCTCCTTCCCCACTTGGTAGCCCCAACACTGTTACAGCCACCCTGTTTCGCTTCCTTCCCTTTGCTATTTCATTGAGCCCTGACTCAATGAAATGAATTGGTTTCCTGCACAGAGTTAATTAGCCGTTGTCCTGACTTTGCAGTTTTTCACCATAAGAGGGGCAAAGAGTACCTTTAAGTGTGCTTTCTCTCTTTTATGGCTGTATTCGAATCATCACTTTGGGCGTTCATTTTCCGCAAATCCCCAATGGAAGGGGAGATTTATCCAACCACTTCCTAGAATGGGGTTCCTGAAATGTTTCCTCAACTGTCCAACTGTGCATGTCCCACCACTGGTTGTCTCGGCTATTGGCAATGCTTGCTACTTATATTTTATAAAATAAATGGTCAAGGAGAGGCTGCGGTGAGCCCTGGGGGACTAGGGCCATTTTGTCACTATTCTTCCTGTTTTTCTTCCTTGCCTTCTTCATCTTTTAATGGTGGCCTCTTGAAATAGAGCAGTGGTTCTCAACCTGTGGTTCCCCTGAGGACTGCAATGTCATCACAGGGAGTCTGCGAAGGCTTGAAGAAATGTTATGATTTAAATCTTGAGTTAAGTCTTGGGGGGTCCGTGGCCATGATTGGTGGCTACAAAAGGTATTTAAAGGAGGTCCGTGGTGAAGAAAAGGTTGAGAACCACTGAACAAGAGCATGTGACTGACATTAATATAGAACTATGCATGTGAGATGGGTGACTATAACACCCAAATAAGTTGTCGTTATTGTTATTCTCTAGGGCAACATTTCTTAAAGTGGGGTCCTAGGACTCCTGGGATTCCTCCAAGATTCTCTGAAGGATCCTCAAAGACCACAAATTATTTGTCGGTCCACGTTGAAAAATAATGCAGTATTAAAGTCCCATCAAACAAACATGAATAAGTGGTAGCAGCGGAGAATGTATCCATTTAATTTTTAATATGGTAAATATAAACATAAAAATATAAGCTCTTTGGGGATTCTCCCTCATATTTAAACCTGGGAAGGGGTCTTGAAAAAGTTTAAGAAACTCTGCTCTTGGGAGAAGTCAGCCAAATTTTTAATTTGGCATATTGCTTCCTGATGGCAGATGAAATCTGGGAGTCTTATTTTAAGGACTTGTAAATTAAAGGGAAACATGATGCATGCCTTTGACATCCAAATTAATTGGAAATGAGGTAATGTTGAGAGGTGCCATGAGGATGACGAAACAATCTGGCCTGCCCTGCAGAGATGAGGAAAGCTAGTGAGATCAGTTTCTAAGAAAATCCTGTCTGATACAGAAGCTCAATAAAGTTTTCCTTTATTTTCTTTGACCAAGGAGGGAAAGAGGAAGAGGATGTGAAAGGCCAGGTTATTTTGTCCTTTAAAGTTAACAGTTTGCCTTGTTATGAAGATTTTTTAGAGTAGCCACTCTCAATTGTATAATCTGTTTCATGTTATTCCATTCTTAACCCAATCAGTTTATGACATTGTCAGAACAGAGTCGCCTATGATATATTCCAGACAAAAGTGTTTTGGAGAGGAAAAGGAAGGGTTTTTTTTTTCTCTCTCTCAAAGGCCATGGGAGATGAATAGATGGTCATTGATGTTGCTACACTATAGCTCCTAACATCTTTCATCATTGACCATAATGGCTTGGACCACTAGGAAGAGCAATGTGTGATCACCACATAGGTAATTAGCCAGAGCTGTTTTGATTGGGCCAATTGAAAAGGTGTCTTAACAGAAAATAAAGTGGTTCAGCTTCAGTAGTACTCCAGGGATCCTACTTCTTCTTTCCTATTCATAGGATGGGTACAGAGAAAGCGCTAAACCAGGGTTCCCCAAAGTGGTCATCATTGACCCCCAAGAGGACATGGGACCTGTTCATAGTACAGGTAGTCCTCAATGTACGACCACAACTGAGCCCAAAATTTCTGTGGCTAAGCAAGACAGTTCTTAAGTGAGTTTTGTCCCACTTTATGACCTTTCTTACTACAGCTGTTAAATCAGTAACATGGTTGTTAAGTGAATCTGGCTTCCCCATTGGCTTTGCTTGTCAGAAGGTCATAAAAGGTGATCACATGACTCTGGGACACTGCAACCCTCATAAATATTGCAAGTGTCTGAATTTTGATCACATGATCATTGGGAAGCTGGAACAGTCATAAATATGAAAAATGGTCATAAGTCACTTTTTTCAGTGCCATTGTAAAATTGGTCACTAAATGAATGAATGTAAGTCGAGGACTATCTGTACCATTAGTAAATGAGTATTTATTAAATTATTTGCATATAATAAATGTTTGATTGTGGATGAACAACCAGAAACTTTGGGAAATTCAGGAAGGCAGGCTTGGGGATACCTGCTTCAAGCATGCAGTGCCTCATGGATGACTCTCTACAAGGAGGCCAGAGGAAGCCTTTCACCTGGATATTTCTCTGTTTTCTTTTTGGAAATACAAAGAGCACACAGAGGCCATCTTGTTCTGTTTCCTGGGTTTGCCCAACACAGCGATAAACTAACCATACTACCTGGGTTCACACAACAGATTGAGTCTCAAGCTAGTCAACCACCTTCTCGTCTACCATCTTATGTAATCCATGCTGCAATTCTGAAGCATCTGTCCTTTGGTAAACCCCTGTAATGGCCCTCAATCGAAGAAATGACCAGAGTTAGCCAAGAAGCTGCTGCACTGCTTGTGTTTCTAAAGGGGCGAGCGTGTGCAGATGTTGAGAGAGAAAATAGCCTCCTCTGGAAATCAGTATGTGGCTCCATTACTGCACTCTTGCCAGATATGTAGCAGCTGTTTTCCTGGCTGTAGGCAATCACCCTGCTTTTTCCAAGGGAGCTGGAAACAGCAGCCTTGGCTCACCTTGTGGAGATGAAAACTGACATGTATTAAATGCTGTGTAAACTGGGGAACAGGCATAGACTGAAAAGAAAGAGATGGGAAAGAAGAGCGCCGCTTAACAGATTAGCAAACCCTCTCTCCTCAATATCTGAGAAAAAGCCCAGTAATTTCACACTTTTGGGGCCTGCTTAAAGCTTGTGTAAGAATCACAAGGGCCATCTCATTTTGTCTTGTCTTGGACTGATATTTGTGAATGAAAGGAACAGGAGGAGAATGTTTGTATTTCACAGCTCCTCCACAATCTCTGGATGGAATATCAAACAAAGATCTTTCTTTTCCAACAAATAAGGTTCATGTAGCTTCTCCTTGACAAGCTTATAGCTCTCTTTTCTTTCCAGGTTCTTAAGAGACTGGCCATGTCTTTCTTGGGAATCGTTCAGCTTCTGGCCTTTCTACAAGTCGTACTTCTTAACCAAATGGCTTATGATCTCAGTCTGCAGAGGAAGATTGCCCAAGTGGTGTCACACCTACACAGGGGATGGTGATAAACCATTCCTGGGCTGATTTTGAAAAAAAAGAAGAGCAAGATGCAACCTGGTTAATTTTTGGATGGGCTAACACTAAGAAACCCTATAGCTATGTGCTAGGGTAGTCTAGGCATCTAGCATCCTGGAAAAAGATATGGCAAAAGTATGTCTATATAGTTGCCAAGAAAACCACATGGACATGGGCAAGTGATAAGGAGAAAACTAAAACAAAAATAGATATGCATAAATAACTAAAAAGCTTGGTTAAGCACAATCATTATCCCAAATGAATTATGGGACAAGGTGAATGGCAGTTAGGAAAACAGAAAGCCTGGCTGATTTATATTAAGGAAAAAATAAGTTGCTAGCCAAATATTGCTTGTAAAAATACATAGTTGACATTAATCTATGTACATGGACATATATTTCATATTTTTTGCTGATATCTGTAAAATACATTCTTGTAAAGCAGGGGGCCCCAACCCCCCCGGGCTGCAGCCTGGTGCCGGGTTGCGGCCTGTTTGGAAATGGGCCGTTCAAGTGGCATGCAAGCACACAAGCACACAAAGCTGCATTTGTGCAATTGGGATGCACGTGTACAAAACCATACCCTCTGCCCCCCACTGCCACCACTGCCATTGGCCCACAGAGCTGGAAAGGTTGGGGACCTCTGTTGTAAAAAATGGGAAACAATCTTATGACTTTGTGACATGGGGGGGGGGAGGTTGTGGTTTTTGCTTATAAGACCCTCAGCAAATGAGGAGTGGGCTTTGAGGGGAACCTCCTCCTGTCCTTCTTCTGTGAGGAATAAAGCTTTGTGACTCAGTGAGTTCAGCTGGGCTTTAGCACCCCAGGCAAGATACCGTAACACATGAAGTCACCTACATTACCCCTCCGTTCCAGTTTCCTAGCTGCCACTTGTCTGCTTGTCCACAAATCACATCCTTACAGACAACCACAAATTATCAGGTATGGAAAGCTGCTGGAGCACAGCAGGTGCCTCAGCCAGAGAGAAGGCGGCTGCGTTATTTGTGAGTCTGTTCTGAGCCAGGAAAGGACTCAGCAATATCCAAAGGGACCAAGGAACTGCTTAGATGCCTGCCTCTGTCAGCAATCAGTTTCTTTGAAGATATCCTTGTCTGACCTACAGTGAGAACCCCGGTTTCTTTTAATGAGAGAAGGAGATTATGAAGCTGAGAAAACAACTCAGTTTATTTTTTACCCAAGGCAAAAATGTTTCTCTACAATGTGCTGCGTTTAGGCACCATTCCTAGTTTCTTAAATCTCAGGAGGATGGAGAGCCTTAATTTACTTATTCTGGGTATTTTTTTTAAATGACACCTCTGGCCTTACTTTGGCTTGGGCTGTGGCAGCACCAGCAGCTGGGCTTCTGTGATATACCCTCCTTTAAGGCAGACTGTGCCTCTCTTGATTTACTGCTGGACAGATCTGCGGCCCTGTATTGTTTCTTATCTGTATTCACAGCCAACAGTATCACTAAGAGCTGAAGGTGTGGAGGGAGAGATAGGAAGGCTGACGCAGGTAGTCCTGGGACCACTTGAGCAGGGAGATAGTACGACTCTTCAGCCGGTGACATTTCCCTCTCATTTCCCTCCAGCATTTCTGCTTAGAAAACCGGGATATGTTTTGAATGGAACAGCTCTTTTAAAAATGTGGCACTTTTTCAGGCTGGGCACAAGGAGTTGGCTAATCCCTGGGGTGACCACATTTTACGGTCTTACTTGAGAATGAATCTCATTGACCTGGATCAGGCTGAGCTGACATATTTTGGATCAGAATGTAAATGAGGAAAAATTAGACCAGCCTGCCTTGCAATCAGTGGCTAGAGTTTTCAGGGGCTATTCATTCTTCTCGTGGTCCTGCTTCTCAAACTCTCTCCTTCTTGAAACATTGTACCAATACTTCAAGCAATAAATCTTTCCCCTCTCGAACTTGGTTTAATCTCAAGAACTACTTGCAGCAGCGGTCCTCTCATCAAACTCTTTCCTAGTGTGATGCCTGCCAGATGTGTAGAGAGTACAATAGGCCTATCGCAGGGTTGTCAAACTGCTGGCCCGGATGCGTCATGCCGAAACCGCACCCACCCCAGCTCCGGCAATGGGGAAAAAGTCGCGATATGTCGTGACACGTGATGTGACGGTGCGAGTTTGACACCCCTTGACACCCCTGGCCTATCATCTGTGCTGGCAAAAGAGGTGTTTGCTGCCATCTAATGGTTACCCAGATTATTGCAGCCCAGCACAATATGCCTGCTGTAGTTTACAGTTCTCAAAATTCCCAATATGGCTTTGAGAATTCTGGGAGATGTCCCAGGCCCTCCACCATAGAAGGGCTCCTGAGGGGAAGCTAGCTTTAACTGGTGGTGCAGTGGTTAGAAAGCAGTATTGCAGGCTAACTCTGTCCACAACCTGGAGTTTGATCCTGACTGGCTGAAGGTTGACTCAGCCTTCCAGCCTTCCGAAGTGGGTAAAATGAGGACCCAGATTGTTGGGGGCAATATGCTGACATTGTAAACCACCTAGAGAATGCTGTAAAGAGATGGTATATAAGTGTAAGTGCTATTGCTATTGGTATTACCTGGACATAGGGCACATACCACTATATTATGCCCTCTCTTCAAGAACATCCGTAAGAGCTCAGAATTAGCTTCAGTGCAGTACAGAGAGCAGAAATTCTGCTGGTGCTGTAATCTCCAATTAGAAAAGCTATGCTGAAGAAGTGTCTGCTTGCCATATAAAGTCTCAGATGATAAAGTATGCCTACAAATAATGGCCTAGCTCTAGAAATAACTTGATGGGAGGAAAGCTTGTGTCTTGCAGCCTGTGTGGTCTCGTTAACAACTCTACTTTCGGCTCTTTTCCCAGGCAGCTAATGGCTTCTCAAAGCAATTCCAAAAGCCTTTGAAAAGTCTTTAGAAAAGCAACGGCCTCTTTAATACCTTCTGCAACAGGTGATGGCAACTGGTGTGATTAAAGCTCTTTGATTAACACACAAACCTTGTTTCTGGTGAGCTGGAGGTGGGTGCACTTGGGGGAATATCTGCCTGACAGTTTCGAAGGCTGCTGTGACAAATTGCTCATATATCAATTAGCTTCCTCAGTAAATGTCACCTGATATCTAGTTGTTTGTACAAACTGGAGATCCAATTAACCTGCCATCGGCGCTGCTGGCAGCTGGAGCACTCCTTCCCCCCTTTCCAATTTTCTAGGTAGAACTCAACAGGACAGCATCTCTAGATGAGGCTCACAGCTCTGGGGCTGCTTCCTCACAGCTTGTTTAGCTGTGGTTAACTGAATTATGTTTTATTCCTTAAACTTGATTTTCTGGATTCACATGACATATTGAACCATAACTAACCCCTCTGGCTGGGTTATTGTGATAAAGGTAAAGGTTTCCCTTGTCCTGTCGTATCTGACTCTAAGGGGTGGTGCTCATGACTATATGCTGAGGCATATGGAACGCTGTTATCCTCCCACCGAAGTGGTACCTATTTATCTACTCACATTTGCATGCTTTCAAACTGCTAGGTAGGCAGGAGCTGGGGCAAGTAATGGGGGCTCACCCCGACACGCGGCACTTGGGTCTCGAATCTGGCAGTCAGCTTTCCAGCTGACAAGCTCAGCATCTTTAACCGCTGAGCCATTGCACTCCCTGGGCTAATGTAGTAGGTTGGCTGCATTGTGCAAACACAACCAAGTGTCAAACATTTCCAAAGTAAGGGGCTCCTTATTTCCTCGAGGGTCCAGGATATCCGAAGAGCTATACCTGCAGGACTTTTCCTCTCAGTTGCTCATCACCGGACAACCTGTCCTGGTTTCCTTCACCTAGCAAGGGTCGTCTGCCTGGCCACCCCTTATTATCGAAATTGTTCCCATAATTGTTACAGCTGTGTCCAGGGTTAATGGTGGACCCCCATGGGCAGATGCAAAGTTTCCGTTTGGTTGGTTTTTTAATGGATTTAACTAAATGTTTTTATCTGACTTGGTTTAAAAATAGTTTTTCAGCATTCATTTGCATTTGCATCAAGAGAGTATGTCCTGTGGGCAGAAAGGCAGTTCCAGATACTACTGCTAAACAGGAAGAGGAGGATAAACTACTCTGATGAACATGCTACTATACAGGAAGGAAGGAAGGAAGGAAGGAAGGAAGGAAGGAAGGAAGGAAGGAAGGAAGGAAGGAAGGAAGGAAGGAAGGAAGGAAGGAAGGAAGGAAGGAAGGAAAACATTCTATAGATATGAAATACTGATAGGTCCTACCACAACCTCAGTACAGGTATAGTTGAAAGACATGGCCTCTTTCCACAAGCCTTTACTGGAAGGTTTCACAGTGCACAGACTGTTTCATAATATTGACTTCTCTTCTAATGGTGGTATTGATCTGGTCTGGTATCAAAAGGCTCTTGCAGGGGCTTTCCTGCAATGCTTAGTTCTGCATAGAACAGACACGTCCCTCAGCACAGAGAACCCCAACCTTTTGGGCACCTGGGACTGGTTACGTGAAGAGAGGTTTTTCCACGGACCAGGGAGGGGGAGTGGTTTTGTGTGCTGCCTGCGTCCCGCAGATGGGGCTTTGCTTGTTTGTGTGGCCCAGTTGCTGGCATGCCGTGGCCCAGTACCGGTCCACAGACTGGGGTTGGGGACCCCTGCCTCAGCAGAATCATTGAACTTGCAAGAATGCTGCTGGCCTCAACATCAGCCAAAGAAAGCCTGAGAGCCATGGCATTCTTTGGTGAACAGGATCCTTTTCCCCCCCAAAAGAGATATACTTTTAGGGAAGGGGCGGGCAGAGAGAACTACACCCGAGAGTAGTTCTCCTGTCACAGAGCTGTAAGCTCAAGAGGTCTGAATATGAATGTGCTGCTCCTTTGCAGCCAACCCTTTACTAGTCCCGTTGCACTGACAGTGAAGATTTTTTTTTTTAAATGGGAGGACATTATTTAAGTGTATCGTTTATGAATCTTCTGATCTATAAGAGGTTTGCAAGTACAGGATGTTCTTACGGTGGTGATTCTCATTTAATTATGACATACAACCATAGATGTGTGTGAGAGCAAATTGTACAGGATCAGCGAAAGGTGTGTAAAAGGGATCTGGCCTGAAGCTACTCCAAAATTTCCTTCTCACACAAGAAAGAAATATTGAGAGTGATGGGAGAAGAGGTTCTCCTTGGTCAATAGTCTGGGGCACCTTTGTGTCACCCGGTGCCAGCACTGCCATCCAGCCTAGCCAACAGGGACTATCCTGGGTAGGGGGTAATGAGAAGAAATGGGACCAACTTCAGCTTCTTCAGAATCTGCCCAAGGAACCGAGCTCTTTCCCCCACCTCCATCCCTGGTCATAATAGTTTTTTTTTTTAATTGAATAGTCCTTATTATTCAGAACTTCTAATTTTACTCAAGCCCCTTGGAAGCATGCCTGCTCAACATCATTCTTCCCAACATAGTCTGAGATGAATTAATAGCTAAAGTAACTAACAGTGCCCTACTCTCAAAGAGTATAAAACCTGTGGCTAGTGGTGTAATAACAACAATAACAACAATAACAATAACAACAATAACAACAATAACAACAACAACAACAACAACAACAACAATAATAATAATAATAATAATAATAATAATAATAATAATAATAATAATAATAATAATAATAATAATAATAATAATAATAATAATAATAATAATAATAATAATAATAATAATAATAATAATAATAATAATAATAATAATAAAAAAGTTGGAAGGGACCTTGGGGGTCATCTAGTCCACCCCCCTGCTCAGGCAGGAAACCCTATACCATTTCGGACAAATGGCTGTCCAGTCTCTTCTTGAAAACTTCCAGTGTTGGAGCATTCACAGCTTCTGGAGGCAGGTTGTTCCACTGATTAATTGTTCCAACTGTCAGGAAGCTTCTCCTTAGTTCTAGGTTGCTTCTCTCTCTGGTTAGTTTCCATCCGTTGCTTCTTGTCCTGCCTTCCGGTGCTTTGGAGAATAGCTTGACTCCCTCTTCTTTGTGGCAGCCCCTGAGATATTGGAACACTGCTATCATATTCCCCCCTCGTCCTTCTCCTCATTAAACTAGACATACCCAATTCCAGCAACCGTTCCTTATATGTTTTAGAGTCAGCTCTGCTAGCTTTATTGTTGCTACTGTCCCACTCCACTAGCCATGGAAAAGCAGATTGGCATGCTAGGTGTGTGCTGTTAACCATTTGCAAAATTACTGAAAATTTAACGGTCGGTTCTTGCCAGACAATTCAGGTCATGCAGCACATATACTCATTGCCTGTGGCCCTCCAGATGCTGCCGTGCTACACTTTCCACTGTCTCTCACTATTAGATGGGGCTCCCGGGATCTGTAGTTCAGCTGAATGGCCACATACTGCTTTAAATACTGCTCTGTGATTTAAGAAATAGTGTCCTTCCCACATTGGGGGGGGGGGCTACATGGGAAGAGGCATCTAAAATAGCTCGTCTCCACAACAATCTTTTGTACCTTTTCCTAGCTGTTGTCCAAAATTTCATTAGAACATATGGCGTGTTTTTCCAGCAAGATAACCTCCCTGTCCTAATCACTATGCTACTACATTTAGCTGAAGGAAAGGAAAGGCTCAGATGAGAAAAAGAAAAATGATGGAACAATGAATTGACAGCACCAGCGTGAGAAGAAAGGGCAGGCAGAGCTGGAATGATTGAAGGAGGGAAGGATGATGAGAAGAGGTAGAATAGTTCAGGAGAAAATGGAAAGGAAATAAAGAGGAAGGAGAATAGGGGCAAAAGAGTGAGGGAGAGATGGAAGAAAAAAAAAACCAAGGCAGACAACTGAGGTTTTAATCTTTCTCCTTCAGTTAGCTTTTTCCAGATTCATTGTACTACAGTTCCTATCTTTCCAAGCCAGCATGATCAACGCTGTTGCAGCCTTGGGGATTTGTAGCCCAACCTCATTTGTAGCAGTCTCCCAAGGGGGAGAGAATTGCATTGCTTTCTCCCATCTAGAAAATTTATTCATATATTTCTGGGGGGAAAAACTGTCCAGAAGTGCCTCCTGCTCTGCTAGAGCGGAAAAACAGCAAGGCTCTCACTTCAGGCACCATATTCCCTTCCCCCATTTCTGCAGCTGATCCTTGGTATTCAGTCTGGTAGTGTTCCTTTGGGAAATGAAGAAGTTGCTGGCAGGATTGGATGATTCTCCAAAGAGAAGTCATATATTTTAGGAAAGTAAAGCAATGCAACTGAATTAATAATAATAATAATAATAATAATAATAAAAGAAGGCATTCCAAGAATGGTCTAAGCAAACCACAAGTCAACATTGTACCGAGAAGAGGACATCAGAGAGGAAAAGGGTTGAGCAGTGCTCTGGAAATAAGTCATAGGATTGAGGGGGTTTTGGTGCTCTCTGAGCTTGGTTGTTTTCTTCAGACGTTTCATTACCCAAACTAAGTAACATCACCAGTGCTAGTTTGGGTAATTAAATGTCTGCAAGAAAACAAGCAAGCTCAGAGAGCACCAAAGACCCCTCATTTCAATCCTGAGCTACAAATATTCTCCTTTATTGGTAGACATAGGATTGCCATGATTGTGGGAAGAGAGAAAAAATAGCTGTGCATACTCAGGGAGGATGAAGCATCCCCCTCACCCAGCTGAGTTAATCCACTGATTTAATCCAGACCATCTCCTTTTCCCATCCCTCAGAACATAACCTCCCCATTCCTATCCAGCTGTCCAGGGCATGTTGCTGGCATCAGACACAGATTGTCCAGGCATTCTGAAGTGTAATCAATCAAATAAATAGAACTACAGAGGAAAACAGGCTGAATTTTGTCAGGCAGATATTAAAAATACAGTGACTGATGGTTAAACAAAAGACATCACCCTGAATATAAGTATGGGAGGTAATAAGAATTAAGAATTGCATCTCAGGGGTACTCATCACAGTCTTTTCACATTGTTTATTTTTTAAAAATATAGGTACCGTGAAGATGGCACTATTTTCTGACAAAAATCTGTGTTTGTCAAATAGTAAATGGCTGCAAGAGGCACCAGATTAATGAGGTGCTGAACTACTTCATCTGGAGAGAAAATTGTATACATATTAGAAATACTGGCACCTATGAAAAATCATGATGGTGTCCGAATGATGACATGCACACAATGACATGCACACAGTCACAATGTGACTGTGTACTTGCATCATAACCACCCACACAAATCTATTATTGCATGATGATGTCCTCATGCACACAACATCATTTGTCCACGTTGCCTCCTCCCCAGCAGGCACCTATCATAATCTGGAGTTCAATCCTGATTTGACTCAAGGTTGACTCAGCCTTCCATCCTTTCAAGGCCAGTAAAATGAGGAGCCAGATTGTTGGGGGCAATAGGCTGACATTATAAACTGCTCAGAGAGAACGGTTAAGCACTATGGGGTGGGATATAAGTCTAAGTGCTACATGCAATCAGTCACAATTTGGTTGAATTCATGTGACACTCTATGGCTTGGAAAGTCTAGCACGCAGGAATCAAGGAACATCTGATGTGGAACAATTGAAGAAAACAGAAACCTTTACAAAAGAGACGGCTAAGAACTAAATGCAAGCTTTATTTATAACCATGCTCAATTATCTTGCTTCTTTTTCTTCCACCCATTCTAAACAAAAGGGGAGATAAACTTTCCATCAGTTACTTGTTTGAAAGCCAGGTCAAATACCAGGTAGCTTACTTTTGACCATGTACGTGAAAACTAACTTTCATATATACCAAATGCTGGGTCAAAACCAAGCAAACCAAACTATGGCTTAGTGCAGTATGAATCTGAATTATTTACAGCAGAGGTTCCCTAGCGTTCTCTGTCCATGTTGCCCTTAATATCTCAGTAATCTCTTCACAGTGCTCCCAGCAAATCTGGGGTATCACTGGGAACTCACTAACAGTACTGCAGTTTTATTTATTTTTTCTTCTGTTGAATAGTGTCTGATTCTTGGAGACTGCTTGGACAAGCCCCTTAAAATTTGGTGGCTAATCAGTTTTTTTTTTAAAAAAAGAAAATTGGATGGGTTGATAGCTTAAAAATTAAACAATAAATTAACAGATTACAATTGTAATACAAGATTCTAATACTAATATTAGAATAAATGTTTAATTAAGGAGAGAGAAGGATCACACAGGATAGGGATGAGGAAATGATATATGAGCAGGCTTATTGGTTAACTATGGCTTCATTTAAGCATATATATATAGAGAGAGAGATCCACACAAGCTATGTCACAGAGAGAAAAGGACAATTTGTGGTCAGATCTAGATTTGGTTTGTATTGGTGAAGAGATGGTGAAAACTGCCTCACACAGGAAAGATGAAGCATCAAGATTTGGAAGTTAACTAGGTAGAACATGGAAGATCCATCCTCAGGATCTCTTCTGAGATTGTTTGCTGCAAAGCCTAATTTGACCAAGCAAATTGAACTACCGGTAAGAGGACAGTTCTCCATTAAATGCCATTATCTAAAGTTGAATCCCAACAGCCATTCTTTGAGGGAATCATACAAGAGTCATACCACCACCTTGCCAATTCTTACAGAGAAACCCAGTCAGGTAACAACAAAACTACCACCCTCCCGTTACCTGGATCATTGGGAATCCGGAAGTGAAAAACAACCGATCTCTGGATCTCTGCTATGCCTTGTTGAGTGGTAACCGCTGGAAGTGACTTCTAACCAATCACAGCTGTGATCTAGCAATGTTCAGGACTTCTGAGACTGCAACTCTTTTCACACTTGCTAATGAAAAGGTGAATGGGTTCCATCAGCCAGCCACCTGCATCTTATGCCCAAAAGCCCTCTGAAGGTAAATTAAGACTGACCCTTTTAGCATTAAAGGAAATTGCCCCTCTGTAACTGCTACTCTCATCTTGTTTTGCAGCCAGCTGGCAAATAAGAAGCAAATTTACATGCACGTACACTTCTTATTTCAGATGAAGTTCTAGGGAAAACCCGTGTAATACACTGTGTTGGGAAGATTGATGAAAAGTGAGGTTGAGAAAAATATGCAAAAAGAGCCAACCATCACTACACCTGCCCAGTCCAATTTGCTACCAAACAGGCAGATCATGCACCCATAGCTCTGGGAGCTGAACTACTTTGAAATGAAGGACTCGGAGATGGAGGCATTCAAGTGGCAGAGAGAATAGCAGGATCTCCACTCACAAGGTGTGAAAACCTAATCAGTGAAACAGCACAGTCTGTACATATCAGTTTCCCAGCAACGAGGCCACAAATATTGGGATTGTCTATTAACATCAGTGGTTAAGTTTTTTTTTTAATTTTTTGTTTGGTGCAGCGGGAAAAATGAGAGATGAAAATCACATCATCCCTTATTTTCCTGCTGAATTACAGTTTATGCAACCCCAGCCGTGTATTGTGAGTTGCAGTTTGCTGGAACCACAGGTGGCCCATTCCTATTTTAAAAAGAGTGGTACCATGAACAGTATTGTGGTGAGAAGTGAACTTCTCCAGCTGGCCTTTTCCTAAAGCAGAATCCTTCCAAGAAGATTGCTTTCTACTTCTATGGATGCCCATTACAAAAAACATTTTCTTTGGAGATTTCAAGGATATTGGTATTCATTCCTATCCAAACTCTGGGTATACAGCTGGTTCCTTCAGCCCTTCCTATGAACGGGTTAACTTTGCTGTCAGACAATGTTTGCTTCTAGGAGCCAGACTTTAGTCAACTGTTGTGTCCTTTGGTCTTAAGCTTTTGCTTTTAAGAACTCTGAGAATAGTGAACTTTAGACTTTATCCCATCCTTGACATCTTTCTTTCTTTTCTTTTTTTGGCTAAGAGTCTTAGACATTACTGTGGTATAGTGCTATCCACCCCATCCTTCTATGTCAGCCCTTCAAGGTAGGTCAGACTAAGAAACCAATGCTATATAGAAAAGTACTACTTTTATTGTAAATCTGTTTTAGGAGAACTAGGGAGTTTGTTTGAGACATTTACTCGCATAATATTCTTCAGGCCTCTTTTACCTGACCATTGCTTTGGTAGCTTCCTCCTGTCCCTCAAGGCCATTCCCTCTTTCCTCTGCCCCTTTGAACGGGCAAGGCATAAGATTGCGTGACCTCTGCTGTCTCCACTGCCATTCTCTCTTCCATTCATTCCCACTTACCTGACTTTCTTCCAAGATGATCTCAGGTAAGAAAGTCTAAGAGATTTTGCACATTTTGAGATTGCCCTTGAATTCCAGTATAGTTAAGGGGTCCTGTCCCACCATGGACAAGAGATAAAGGTAATGTCATAAAGGCAAGGCAGAAAAATAGACGTTGAAGCCTGTTTGTGCCATGGTTAGGGACAAGTTGTCTTCGTCACTTTATTGTACTTTTTATTTTTTTTAAAAGTAACTAACTCTCTTGCTTCATATCAGGCCCTTGATGCATCTAGTTAATGATGGTAAAACTTTTGGATTTGGCATGTCAAAATTTTGCAAAATGCCTGACTTGGCTCTGCTGGCATGTCATATACACACCCAACAAAACAATTTTCTACCTCTCTCCCCCCCCTCCCCATCTAGGCCCTAGATGGCAGTGTTGAGGCTGGGCCTGAAGTAGGGGCCAGTCCTAGCACCATCACTGCCACTCAAAAAGGTCACCTTGCAAAGTTGAATGGAAACTCATCTCCCACCCTCCGTGGCCCTGATAGCCAAATCTGGCTCTGGGTTCTGCTTTGGTTTACCTTTTCCAATAAGCAACTGAATTGGAAGGCCATTTAAAAGCAATTTATTAGAGTACTCTGATAAAGTGAGGTCTCCCTATAAAAAGGGGGAAGGTGGAAAAATGGCTTACATTTACTTTTATAGTTAACACAACAAAGAACCTCAGAGCAAAATTTGATTGGTTTAGAAATAGTCATCTGTCCAGTTAGATCACAAGAATCAAAGCATCCAATAATATGTGAGCAGAGCCATAGAAAAGAGCGCCGTATTCTGAGCAAAAGAAACATTTGCAAAGCAAAAACATCAAGATGGGTATGGGTAAGATACATTCTCAATGCTTGCCAAGGTTGGGCTTGAACATTTTCTTTGTTCATGGAGGCTTGAGGACAGCTGAAAATGAAACTGTTATTTACGATGTCTTGAATGCTCTCCTGCCAGTCCTGGTTTCTGAAAGAGAGGCTTTTCTTGAAGGTTAAAGCTTATGGGAAATTATTAGCAATACATTTGAAAAAGCAAATTTAAAATACAAGAAAACCCACGTTGGTTAGCCAGTGCAACGGTACTACAAAAACCATGTTTCAAGTATTACAAAATCCATCTTGTGTGGCCCTCAGCCCAGCATTTCCTGGGATCTGCTGTGCACTGCTTGCTTTCAGGTGCTATTCTCTTTCTATTGACAGGCCCCTGCATTCTACCCAAGGGTGCCCTGGGTTGCAAAAGAACTTTGTTCTTGAAGCAGCTTTGGAGAATGCTCTTCTGCAGCTTCTGACAACTGTGCAAAAGCACACTCTCTTCTCACATGATTGTTGGGGACTCTGGAGCCCATGCAAGAGCATGGCTCTCTTGTACAACTTCCCGACACTCCAAAGACTATGCGAGAGCACACCCCATTCTCATGTGGCCTCCACAGCCTACAGAAACTTTGCAAGAACAGGGTGTGCTTTCAAGAATAGTTTTTGGGTGTTGGTGAATGCAGGCACGTTGCCCAAAATTTGGGGCATCTCACCTTTGACATGTGTGCCATAGATTTGCCATCACTGATCTAGCACAACCTTATACACATTAGCCAGCAATGGCTGCCTAGAATTCTGCATAGCTGTTTTTCCCAGCCCTCTCCCTGAGACTTTCTGAATGCAAAACTGAGACTGAATTGCAGACCATTTGCATGCAAACCATGGACTCTTTTGCATCATGGCCTATCGGGCTTTTGCAGGCAATAAGTAGAAAAAATGCTGGGAAGAGTTTGGCTCTCTAGTAAAGCCCATTTTCCTGCTTTCTTTATGCTGCCATTAGTATCCCCGCGGGTTTCTCTTTTAGCAGATCAGTGATAATCCTCAATCATAAACAGCGTTGTAGGAGAAATGAAGGCAGCCTTTCTCTTGTTCCAAAAACACGCTGCTCATAAAAAGCTTCCCCAAACACCTGGCTGCATGAACTAGGAGGAGATAAACTTTCCCCCCATTATTTTGCTAAGGAATTGCCGAGGCTCCCCTCTGCTGCTGTTGCTTCATTGCTTCAGCCTGCTCCATGTTCTTCTCTAGTCTCCCACCTCCATCTGTCATACTGTGGGTTTTCTAATGTTCATCTCCCACAGAAAATCTTCTTCTCACATTGCCCACAGAAGTGCACATGGGGAGCCTTTATAATCTGTGGCACTTTGCTTTCCTGGCTTCTTTTTAATTTATTTCAAGAAATTAGAGCCAGATTGGAAATTTGGGGAAGTCAGGAAGGGGCGAAAAGATGGTATTCTTTAACAGACGATTGCCACTTTGTATTGTGTACTTTGGAGATGCTGTCAAGGCTCTGCTTACCAGGTTGCACAATTCTTTGGCCTTTCGCATACGTTCGACAGACTGGCTGACGAAGGAAGACAACTGCTCAGCCTGAAGTTCAGCTATTATTCTCAACATGCCACCCACTGGTCCCTGTTCATCTCCTCTTCTTTGGATCCAGGAGAGAATCTTCTCTTGGTTGGAGAAACTCATCTCCCACCCTCCTCAAAAACTGTCTTCTCCACAGACAACCTTTGAATAACATTTGATTGTTCTTCATCTCCAAAGTTTAGCTTTGTTTGCACATTGGCCTGCTAAGAAGGCAGTTCTAAATGGGAGAAGGGGGGAATGGTTCAGGAAGAAGTCATCCAATAATTCTGATGTGGAGAACACCTGGGTGTGGAATTGTGGCTTTGGGAAGGTGTAGGGCAGGGGTGTAGGCATGCTGGCTGAGGAATTCTGGGAGTTGAAGTCCACAAGTCATAAAAGGGCCAAGTTTGAATACCCCTGGTGTAGGGTCACAGGAAACAGTAGGTCAGTAGATCAATACTGGAGAGAGGAAAGGACACTGGCCAGGATGGCTGAATATTGCTGCTGTGCTGTTTACCAGTTGTGTACATCCTTGAGTCTTACTAATATTCTCCTTCTTTCAGGAAATTTTGCAAATTTTCAAAAAGACTAAATACAGTGTGTCTTTGTACCCATTACATATCCAATCCCTGCTCAGAAAATGTGAGTTTGCTTGAACATACCTGTGTACTACATTGGATGCTCTCATTCTACAAAAGCAGCAACAATCACACGCCAGGCAAGAGCTACTGCAATACACATGGGATCCCTCAGTAGATGCTCTCAGACTGAGACAGCTGATACCGAATTTTATTGTTATGGCAGAACCAGGCCACTGAGGTGCAGTTGGGTACAATCAAAAGAACAGGCCTCTTTTCCAGCTTGTCTGCTTTTGTTGTTTGGATGAAAGAGGGAGAAATAAAGGCTTCACGATGATGCCTTGAAACAAGGTCACCTTATTTCCAGTGTCACGTATGTGGTGTCTAACCCACTTTATGACATAACTCACCTCCCTAACAGTGCACACTTTGTACTTACCATTTCCTGAGCAAAGTTGCAAGACAAATGCCAACTTTAATGAGCAGATTTGAAGGAAGCCCAGCCTTTCAGAGAGTTAGCGGCATACCTGATAAATAAGCAGCAGTGCTACGGGAGGTTTTTTTTTTCCACAGGAAGGGAGTGAACATAGATGCTACAGATGAAACCATTTCCAAATTGATTCTAATAGCTGGAAGCTTGACAGTGAATGTCCCTCAGAGTTCAGTCTTGTACACCTAGGTATAAGCCCACATAGGATTAATATTTCATATACGTGGATGATTGCACCTTATTCACTAGTGAGAACAACTAATAGTTGGAGCAATTTGCCTCTGGAAGTTGTGAGTGCTTCATCAGTGGAGGTTTTCGAAAGAGAGAGAGAGAGAGAGAGAGAGAGAGAGAGAGAGAGAGAGAGAGAGAGCTGCTACTTTCTGCTGCTTCCTGCTTCCTGCTGAGATGCAGCAAAGGCAGGAGCCCCGCCCAATAAGCTTGTCAGCTTGTCCGAGAACAGCGTGAGGCCACTCTCTTTTTTACACACACACATACACACACACAGAAAGAGAGAGAGAGAGAGAGAGAGAGAGAGAGAGAGAGAGAGAGAGAGAGGAGAGAGAGAGAGAGGGAGAGGTGAGAGGGAGAGGGAGAGAGAGAGAGAGAGAGAGAGAGAGAGAGAAGGGAAGCGCAAGTGCCTCTCTCTGTCTCTCTCTCTGCAAATGGCGGAGGAGGCTGGGAGCCGCAGGAGAAGGCTCAAAGAGCCACATGCGGCTCCGGAGCTGCGGGTTGCTGACCCGTGGTATAGAATCTCCTGCCATGGGCAGAGGTTGGACTAGAAGACCTCCAAGGTTCCTTCCAACCCTATTATTCTATGTTCTAAGCCTCAAGCACAGACTGCACCATGCCTGTGTATTGAATTCTGGGAAGCAACAATACCCTTCCAAATCTATTCTTGTCCCTGTTAATTGGGCTGGCATTCACATTATTCCTTAGACTTTGAACATTCTGGCTGGGAAACTTCTACAAATGGATATTGTCATTTCAACACATCTGGAAGGCATAAGATTGGAGATGAGGGACAATTAAAGGGATACTTAGAGCCAATCCACCCAGTCTCTTTGCCTGCTGCTAGCCACTTCCAAGAAGACATCTCTTCATGCCACTGGCTGTAACTTATTTATCAAGGATGGCTTAAGACACTGCTCTGGAAATGGGTTTTTCTCCCTTCTGCTGTATCTCCAGATGTTACAGATAGGTGATGAATGGCATCTTAATGCACATGGAGGAGGCAGCCTGAAGTGATGTGTTTCATGTCAGCAAACTTGGTTTGCCAAGCTTCTTGTGGGACTTCCCCATTCCAACTAGTCCTTGACCCACTCTCCCACTTCTCAATCCTTTTTTGCATTTGATTGGAATCCCCACTTTTGTGGTTACTTTTTAAATATATTGATTGGCCAGGGGATTGGCTTCTATAAAGAGTTTGATGCGTTTGTAAGGCTTTACCTGGCAGAGAATGGACTTTCCAGTGGTAGCTGCTCTTAGGAGTTCTGACTCCTCCTATTCTCTCCTCAAATCTTCCGGGTAATTTACAGATTCCACACCAACCTCACTGATAATCCCAGCTCTTTAACAGGACTTATCCAGCAGCTGCACATATTCAGATAACTATCAGTAGTCACCCAAGGGCAGGGGGTTAGGCAACCTTGGCTCTTTTGTGACTTGTGGACTTCAACTCCATGCTGGCTCAGGAATTCTGGGAGTTGAAGTCCACGAGTCATAAAAGAGCCAAGGTTGCCTACCCCAAGGGGTACAAAAATCTCTCTTTGCTGCCACTTAATGGACAATAGATTGAGTAGTCAAGTTGTCCACCCATAGTTTCAAGGAATAATGTACATTTTTTAGTCAGTTAACAGCATGATGGAAAAAAAATGAAAAAAAATGCAATATAACCAGAGAATTGTGTGTGCCACTTACAGAAAGTGTTTCACATTTGAAAAAAATGCTAGGCAGGGCTGGAATTTTACCCAACCCTGAGAATGTTGCATGTTAAGACTGCATGGACAGCAGTGCACACAGATCTGTTCCAGGTGCACCTGAAGGTGAGCTAGGGAGACAGCAAAAATTGTTTTCTGCTGGCTCTAGGATGAGATGGACATCTGGCAAAACAGCTGGTTTGGATGTGGCCTTTGAATGCCATTAGGAAAAAGATGTTGCAGTAGATTTCCTTCGGCATGCCAAAATGAGCACTCAAGTTTCACTTCTACTAGGGAGAGATGCTGAAGCTCAGAGCATTAAACGGTTCTTGCCCTGAGGAATCTTCTTTCCAATTCTAGTTATGGAAGTTGCATGCAAAGAAAGGCATTCTTTGCATATAGTTCATATATAGTTACAGAACTGAGATTGCAGAACAGAGCCTGGTTTTTGCAGATAGAATCCAGCCGAGCCCTCTAACTGAAAACAAATCTGATTATGAGTATTCCAGCTGCACATGTCCCCAAAACCTGATCTTAAATTGGACCAATCAAGCTGAGACAGGAATTAATATATGCCAGGTAATTTAATTCTGTCTGGCATATTTATGTTCTCTTGATCTGACTCGCCCTCTTTATATTAGTGGCTGAGAATCAATGTGCCCTGGATACTTTTGACTAAACATAACAAGATGTTAGAAACTCATAAAAATGCATTGTTTGGGTCGCCAAATGGATGATGCTGGAATTGATTCATCTACTAGCAAATCCCCAAAGCTTCCCCAGTGGAACTTTTGGATTCAATTTGAGTTTCCAGCATCTCCTTGGCAGTCCCTATTCTCCTATGACTACTTGACTGGGTTGGCCTCCTGAATAGCAATCGCCATCCTGTCCTTTGGTTCAGCTACCTGCCACGTTGTGCCTGAAACCTTTTGTTTGTTCCTCTCTCTTGGTGGTACTGGAGCCTTGGTCTCTGTTGCCTTGGTGTTAGTGGAGTCACTTTGAACAAGACAATAAATTGTATCAAAAAAAGAGAAGCGATGGGCAGCCATAACTATTAAGAATCATAGGAAGAAGGGAAGGCATTTGTCTGTTCAATAGATATTTGGGGACAATAGTATAGACTAGAGCTGAGCTGCTTGGTGGCCTAGAGGTGAAGACACTTGCCTCCCACTCAGAAGCTTGAGAGTTCAATCGTAGGTAGCGACAGATGTTTCTTTCTCACAGCGCAAAGACAAATATCTGCTACGAACTCCATGTACGCATCAGGAAGGGCAGCCAGTCATCACTCAGCTCCATTCAGTTGCCCAGACTCTATTCTGAATTAAGGGATTACAGGGTCGTGAAAAGGACAAAAATATAGGTTAGAGCGACCCTCTGATTGTCTTAGACTACTGTTCCCATCATCTGCAGCTTAGATATTATGGGAGTTGTGATTCCACAAATCTGGAGGGCACCAAGCTGAGAAAGCATGGTCCAGACTGAACTCTCATTCATTCATACATTTTATATCCTGGCTTTCCTTTAGGAGCATGGGGTGATTGTCGTAACACGTCTTCCAGTTTCTTTTGCACAACATCCCTGTGAGGTAGGTTTGGCTGAGAGCCAGGTTGTGGCCCAACCTGACTCACCTAAAACAACCAAATCATTCTGAAGATGCAATAAATTTTTATTTAACAAGCATGCAGTCAGTAAACAATATGTACACCCATACACTGTTTGGGCCACTGGTGGGATTCAAATATGTGAACAACTGGTTCTCTGTGTGGATGCCACTTCCAGAAGTCCATTCTGGGCCTGGGCAACAAAAAAATTAGCTACTGGTTCTGCCAAACTGGTGCGAACTGGCTGAATCCCACCACTGGTTTGGGCCCTTTACTGAGCAACCCTGAGCAAAAGCAGAACCAGACCTTATATACTTTTGGCCTACTACATTGCAAAGGCAAGACAAAGGAAAAGGCAGACACAGTGTCAATTACAGCAGGATGTCAATCAATCAATCAATCAGAATAGAGCTGGAAGGGACCTTGGATATCTTAGTCCAACCCCCTGCTCAAGCAGGAAATCCTATACCATTTCAGACAGGTGGCTGTCCCGTCTCTTCTTAAAAATCTCCTGTGATGAAGCTCCTACAACTTCTGAAGGCAAACTGTTCCACTGGTTAATTGTCCTCACTGTTAGAAAGTTTCTCCTTAATTCCAGGTGGCTTCTCTCCTTGATTAGTTTTCATCCATTGTTTCTTGTCTTGCCTTCTGGTGCTTTGGAAAATAAGTGGACCCCCTCCTCTTTGTGGCAACCTCTTAAATACTGGAACACTGCTATCATGTCACCCATAGTCCTTCTTTTCTCTAGACTGACCATACCCAATTCCTGCAACGTTCTTCATATGTTTTTGTCTTCAGGCCTTTAATCATCTTACTTGCTCTTCTTTGCACTTTTTCCAAACTTTCAACATCTTATTTGTAATGTGGTGGCCAAAACTGGATGCAGTATTTCAGGTGTGGCTTTACTAAGGCTTTATAAAGTGAAGTATACGAATACTTCACGTGATTTTGATTCTACGCCTCTGTTTATACAACCAAGAATTGTATTAGCTTTTTTGGCTGCTGCCACACACTGCTGGCTCATGTTTAAGTGATCGTCCACTAGGAGTCCAAAGTCCCTCTCACAGTGTGATCTGGGTCACCTTATTTTGATTCATCCCTTCCTATTAGGTCAGCATGTTAGCCTATTATCTCTGAGATACAGTCAATGAGTATAAACAATTTGATTTACTGATTCCTCTCCTGAATTTAGTGTGAATTAGGCTTGCTCTGAATGTTTTCTTACAAGGGCACTTTAAGCGCTTCACATGTATTGAGTGTGGGTGTGTGGGTGGGTGTATCTCATAGGTTTGATAATGACTGCTGCTCACGTGTGTATTGGTGGAATGTCCTTTTACCACCATAACTGGTAATTCATATAAAGTCACCCATGAACTTTCAAGGTGGAGGATGAATTGTGTTTGCAGCTCCCTAGTCCCAAACTATCCCATATGGGTTGCTGAACTGTTTCTAGGACTAATTTGGCCAGAAACATCCCTGTGTCAAATTGAGCAAGAACAAACCAATTAACCAGCTAAGCTTACTCTTCCTTTTTTTCTTCTTAATCGTGGACAAAATAATTGAAGCCGATACTGAGTGATTATCAGGATGATTCAGCCACATTTGTTAATCTCTTGATTTCTCATTGCTTGATGCAGCTGAATGTGAGACTTTTCCCACTGAAAAGTATTTGCAGTATCCCATCTGTGCTGTTTGATCAGCAAAGATTCATTACACATCCCTTGAGGCTTCAGTCACTGGGTAGGAAACGTATATTGGAGTATGCCAGCCCTGTATGTTATTCTAAGCCTGGACAACAAGTGAAAAAGCCAGAGAAGCTTGAAAACATATTTGAAAGCATGCTTGGCTTTCTTTTTAATAGCTTTAGTTCTGGAAGAGAACTTCAGTCTGCCAAAGCTTAAGAATATTAAAAAAGGAAGTGAGGGATGATTTCAAACCACAAATCTTATGGAAATTATCTATTTCCTGTGTTACTCAATAATAACTTAATGGTGTTTTATTGCTGAGATTCACACACACACATTCTTGAATGATATCCAATATTATATTTTACATTTCCCCCCTCCGATCATTAGAAAAGGAGAGCACTTACCTTGCGGTTTGTTTGCTGCAAATGTTAAAAGGAGGAATAGTGGTTAGCATGACTTCACCAGTGTATCCCAAAGAAGGAAATAATGCAATGATGAAAAGGAAATAAGGAGTAAGAGGCAAGAGAATCTGGCAACAGGCTAGAAACTCTTTTCACTTTCCAGTGCAGAACTGACTGGGGATGTCTGCTGCTAACAGTAAGTGATTGTTAAGGCAGTTGCCACAGTAGAGAAAAGTCTTCATTTTTAGGTCAGGGTCAACCTCTGGAACGTGTGCATTTGCCAATCAACAGGTAAGATATGCTGAGTGGATGGAGGGCCTGCTGGCTGAACGTTGATCAGAAGTCATGTCAATAGCAGAACCCAAATTTGTTTTTTCAACTCAAGGCCACTGGTTCAGCTTTTGTTTTCTCCCCTTACAAACAACTAAGCAAGGATGGGGAACTGCAGGTCCTCCAGGTGATGCTGGCTTATTTTGTTCTGTTCTGACTTTGTTTAGGTACATCCTTGAAACCAGCAACTCCTTTGTATTGAATACATGTAAAACAGTGTTGGCGAAACTCTGACACATGTGTCAAGGGTGACATGCCACAACATTTTGGGTGACGTGCCAGCATTCACCAACACCCGACAACAAATATTCTCCAAAGTACGCCTTGTCCTCATGTAATTTTTGGAGGCTGCAGAAGACCATGGGAGAGCATTCTTTGAAGCTCATGCAACTCAGAGCAACCTCTGGGAGGTTGCCAGGACAACCTGTCAACAAAAAGAAACTATTGTCTGAAGAGAAGTTGGGTGCCACAGATTCTGGGAAGCGCTGGGCCATGGGAGCAATCACTCCATTTTCCAAGGCTCGTGTGCTTTGGGGAATGGCCTGAGTTAGCCTTTTGAGTGGCAGTAGTGGCTCTGGGGCTGAAATCAAAGTAAGGGGCTCTATTTTAGGCCCAGCCTCAGTGCTGTCGTGAGTGCCACTGTTCAGCATGGCCTAGAAACAGGGGTAGGCAACCTCGGCTCTTTTATGACTCATGGACTTCAACTCCCAGAATTCCTGAGCCAGCCATGCTGAGGGGAAAGGGAGAGGTTTCCAAGCTGAGCCATGCTCAGGAATTCTGGGAGTTGAAGTCCATGAGTCATAAAAGAGCCGAGGTTGCCTACCCTGGCCTAGAAGATGGAGGTGGGACGTAGAGAATTGTTTATCTCTCATTCAGAGAGTGTTTTGTGTGACACACCAGCAGAGTCAAGTTAGGCATTTTCTGAATTTGGGGGCCAAAAGATTTGCCATCCCTGACCAAGAACATAATACCCCTAAACTAAGCAAAGGCTTGTTCACACAATCATACACACGATTTAACCTTCTCGTTATTATTTCCAGCACCCTGGGAAACAGTTGTGCTAATGTTTTGAAGAGGATGGGTGATGGCTGTGAGAATAGACAGGTGCATGAGAACCAGCTTCACAAGTACCCAAATAAAAATCATAAGGAGAAGGAGAAGGAGAAGGAAGAAGATACTTCAAAGTTGCTGTTATATAAAGCAGGGCTTTTCAATCTTTTCACAGACTGTACCACTTTTAGGACATGACAATATTTGAGTATCACCAATGCTTAACAAGGTGCCAAAAACTTGATGACTAAAAAAAAAGGGGGGGGGGATTTTGGGTTTTATTGATTAGATTCATTTGTTGTTATAGAAATGGTAATATTATGGAAAAGTAAAAAGTTGAGGTTCAATGTTAATGCTTCCTTCTACTGCAACAGAGGAAGTCAGAAGTCAATACTGTTATGTCCTGGGACTGCTGAATGACTCAGCAGGCTCAGGAGGCTGCAGAAGGCCCGGGCAAACCACGTGGTTGCCCGGGACCAGACAGGCTGTCTCCAGCTTTGTGCGCATGCGCAAGGCGGGAGACTAGCCTTGCATTGATTGGCTGACGCTGTCCCTTGCAAGGGAGTATAAAAGGCCCTGGCGCCATTTTGTGTTCTGTTCTGTTCGTGATCCCAATAAAGAAGTTGTGTTGTTACTCCTGCCTCGCCTCGATGTCTTTCCTTCTGAAACAGAACAAATACCTTTTCTTTTCTTTTTCCCTTCTCCCCCTCACTTTTTCCCCCTTTTTCCTTCCCATCATGTCCTACTATTTGCTTTTGTAATTTTGTATTTTATTCTATCTAATAAAATGTTACAAACTGTAGAAAAAGAAAAAAGTACCGGTTTTAATTTCTTCGGTGGCAGTTCCTTTGCTGAATCATGTTCCCTTTGCACTGACAAATGTATGATGATTTATCCATATCTATTAATATGCACCACTACCAGCTGGCTGGTCGGCCATTCTTCCTCTCTCCCTCTTCTCTTCTCCCTCTCTGCCTTCTAGGATCTCCTGCCACAGTGTAGTAAGAATGCACCCCCCTCCCTCCCCAGTCCCTTCACTGTACCCTTAAAGACACAGGAATCAAGGGCAAAGCAAGAAAGGCTCACAAAAGCCTCCCAGAATAAAGAAACACTAAACTCTGGTTTTTTTCCTTCAAGCTGCCTAAGGCGTGTCACAATGTTGCAACTAAAGCCTGAAAGGCTCCGGCAATTGCAAAAAATTAAGCCTCTTTACCTACAAAGAAAACTTGCTAAAAGCCATAGACAGACTCAAGATAAGGGGGTAAAACTAATTACATTTGTTTAAAGAGATTAAACCTATGGAAGCCAACACTTTGGACTCATTGCTAGCCTTTGTGAAACAGACTAAAATATTCCAATAACCAAAGCACACAAACTGAGCCTCTGAATTACAAAACGCTGTAAAAACTGTATAAAAATCCTTATGGTTACCCAATCAAGCTGCCAGCTGATCTGGAACTCACTGGCTTCCAAAATAAACCAGCCTCCTTTCTGACATACTTGTCTCCCGGCTTTTCATTTCATCAGCACTGATTGCATTCTCCTGGCTGGAGAAAACAAACCAGGGGACCTTTTTTTCCAGCAACAGCTTCTTCTTCCCTGTCTCTTTTTCCTCCCTGCCTGCTGAGCTCTCCTTCCACAGCTTCTTCTCCGTCCTTTCCCGCCAAAACCACCTCCTTTTATATCCTCCCATCTCTCCCCCCTCCTCCTTTTCTCTTCAGTTCACCTCCAGCTACGCTCTGCTTCCAGAAGTGCCAGTCAGCTGAGCCCTGCAGCGATCCTGGGGTTTCTTTCGAGCCCCGAGAGTCCTGCAGCTCCAGCTGCCTCTCCCTCAGGCTTGGGTCGCTTCAAACTCATTCCCCTCCCCCACTACATTTGTCTAGGAGGGTCACATACCACTTGCCATGTGCCAAAGTACCACTGGTGGTACGCGTACCACCGGTTGAAAAACCCTGATATAAAGCATTGTGTTTACAATAGTGATAGGCAGTATGGTGCCCAAAGGCATCAATACCCACCCTTAGACGCCTCCCTGGGTGCCCTTTAGGCTTCTAACTATACAGGTAGTCCTCAGCTTATTACCACAATTGAGCCCAAAATTTCTATTGCTAAGTGAAACCTTTGTTAAATGAGTTTTGCCCATTTTACAACCTTTGTTGCCACAATTAAGTGAATCAATCAATCAGAATAGAGTTAGAAGGGACATTGGAGGTCTTCTAGTCCAGCCCCCTGCTCAAGCAGGAGACCCTATACCATTTCAGACAAGTGACTGTCAAGTCTCTTCTTAAAAACCTCCAGTGATGGAGCACCTACAACGCCTGAAGGCAAGCTGTTCTATTGGTTAATTGTCCTCACTGTTAGAAAGTTTCTCCTTAGTTCCAGGTTGTTTCTCTCCTTGATTAGTTTCCATTCATTATTTCTTGTCCCGCTTACAGGTGCTTTGGTAAATAAGCTGACCCCTTCCTCTTTATGGCAACCTCTCAAATACTGGAATACTGCTATCATGTCCTCCCTAGTCCTTCTTTCCTCTAGACTAGCCAAACTCAAATCCTGCAACCATTCTTCATATTTTTAGTTTCCAGGCCTTTAATCATCTTATTTGCTCTTCTTTGCACTTTTTCCCAAGTCTCAACATCTCATTTGTAATGTGATGGCCAAACTGGATGCAGTATTCCAGGTGTGGCCTTACTAAGGCTTTATAAAGCAATACTAATACTTCACATGATTTTGATTCTATGCCTCTGTTTATACAACCAAGGATTGTATTAGTTTTTTTGACTGCTACCACACACTGCTGGCTCATATTTAAGTGATCGTCCACTAGGACTCCAAGGTCCCTCTCACAGTTACTGTTTTTGAGCCAGGTTTCGCCTAATCTGTACTTGTACCATTGGTTTTTCCTGCATAAGTGTAAAACCTTGCTTTTCTCCACATTAAATTTCATGTTGTTGGATAGGGCCCATTGTTCAAATCTGTCAAGATCTTTTGTGATCCTGAGCTTGTCTCCTGGGGTGTTGGCTATACCTGCCAGTTTAGTGTCATCTGAAAATTGGATGAGTTCCCCTTCTATTCCTTCATCTAAGTCATTAATGAAGATATTAAAGAGTACTGGCCCTAAGATGGAACCTTGTGGCAACCCATTGCTTACTTCCCTCCAAGTGGATGTAGTATCATTGAGGACAACCTGTTGACTACGGGTTGCAAATCTGGTGGTGATGCTTTCTATCCCACATTTTTCTAGCTTATCTTTAGATTTCTCCTGATTTACCCTCCTCTCACTTTCATGTAATGAACTTGGCAGAAGCGCACACATTTGTTTTTTAAAAGAAATATTCCTCTCTTGAAAAAGGACCTGGGCAAGGATTTATTTTTGGATTTCCAAAAGAGGGTTGCTAAAAACTCGAAGAAATTTTTGAGGTGAGAAAAAAAACAGAGATTCAATCCTACAGCAACTTGATAAATTAAAGATTAACCTTATCAGAAGAAAAGAAAGGAATATAAAGTTGACTTGTTTGATCAGGGTTAAAATAAGAAATATTTTTTATTAAATTCTAGAAACCCTTTATACAGTTTTTGCCATTTTTGGATAGAAATGACAATGATCTTTGGATCTGTGAATAGGATGGGGGAGGAGGGTATGGGAAGAAGTGAATTATGTATGTAATTTCAGAATGGGTGAGGAAATATTAATTTGCCCATACTTGTTGCAAAGAAGATTGGAGTTGCTTCTTTGAATATTCTTTTTTTCTATTTCTTTTCTTTTCTCTTCTTTCTTTTTTTCTTTGTATTTTTTTCTTTTTCTGATTTCAGTTTGTATCATCTTTTAGTATTGTAAAACTATTTAATTAAAAAGTATGTCTTTAAAAAAAGAAATAATCCTGTCACCTTACTAACAATATATGGACACCTTAAAATTTTCTATCAAGTTCCCATCTTTAATAAACATTCTACCAATTTCATTTACATGCACTAGATTTTAGTGCATGCATATGTAACTTGCAATCATTCACTCTATTTTCTCTGTCAAGTAAACTATCTTCAGCTTTGTTATATTAAGTTTTCAGCCACCATCATAGCATCATCTGCATACAAAATAAACATACATTCCCACCAACTTATCCCTAATGTCACTACAAACAATCTTCACACTGTACATTTATCCATAAATATGTTAAATAATCAAGAGGACATCTGACTTCTTTGTCTTATTTCCCACTCAGTCTCAAACTATTTGCAAAGTGTTTCATTTATAGCCGTACATACTTCCGTCATACACCACTCTAATGCATTCAACAACCACCCTTTAATTCCCCAAATGTTCAAAACAGTTTATCATACTGTTCCTCTCAGTCAACAAAAGTACAGTTAACTTTCTCATGGCATCGACACAATTTTGAATAACAGAAAGATTATTGAGCCACTCTGCACTTTTCAGTTTTGCTCATTGATATAGCTTCAGTCAGAATTCTTCCCAATACACTATAGCCTTACCATTTTTCAACATCCTGGCAGCATTTGTAACTTCTTTTTCATCTTTATTTTCTTGGGCACTAACATGTATTGCATTTGTTACAGTTCTATTCTTTGACATATCACTATCCTTCCTGTACAAATCCCTTAAATGCATCTTTCACCACTTCCTCAATTTCAGTTCCATTCCAAATAATTTCATTGCTTTTATTTTTAATCCCATTCACTCTGCAGTGGGTTCCTTATTTAACCCTTGCATGCACTTCCAAAACATTTTAAAAATGTTTACCAAAATCTTTCTGCCTCTTTTGATTTTAACCTTTCCGTATCCTCTTTGACTATCTTTTATTTACTGTATATATATATATTGTTCGGTATATTTCTCTCCTCTTCATTTTTGCTGCAGCCCTTCAGGGAGAAGGTTAGCGAGGGCGAGTGTGCTGCCAAATAGCCAAATTTTTACTGTGAGAGTGCTGCATAACTTCGGGCATGGCTTGTAACTCCCTTAATTAAGCACCGTCATAATTTTGAACAGTCACTAAACAAGCGGTTGTTAAGTGAGGACTGCCTGTATCCCCACCCTGGCATTTTAGATGTACCGAAACATCTACTTTACTCCTGCTTGTCCTCTTATTTTCATTTCTTCCAACTTTCCCAACATTACAGACTTCTCAAGGGAATTGGTTCCTTACATTTTGTGTCTAAAATATTGTAGTTTCAACTCTGGACTGATTTGTTTATAAGGTCAGATTGTTTGTCTTCTTGGATATCTATAGTATTTACAAATGTCTTTTCCAATGCTAAAATGCAAAAGCGACAAATTTTTTCTATCCTGTTCCTATTTCTTCTACGTCCAGCTTTTGTATTCATAGGGTATCACAGGAAAAACCTGCCACAATTTTGATCCTTATAGGTATAGACCAGGGGTAGGCAACCTTGGCTCTTTTATGACTCGTGGACTTCAACTCCCAGAATTCCTGAGCCAGCAATGCTGGCTCAGGAATTCTGGGAGTTGAAGTCCACGAGTCATAAAAGAGCCAAGGTTGCCTACCCCTGGTATAGACAGAATACAGCACCTGACTGTCTTTTCCAAGATCATCAGTGATACCCCACTAAGTGCTAGTCTGCAGGGTGTTTCTTGACTACTGGTTCTTGTACTATTAATAGCCAATTCTTAAAAGCAGAGGCTATCCATCAATTCAATTGTCAGTTCTAAAGCCGATTGTGGTACCTGTGGCTTTTAGTTTAGTCTTTATATTTAATTATAGTTCCTTTTTTCACTGTGCTTCGTGGACTTTCATTAATAGAGATTGCAGATCATTTGCAATTCCATCTATCAGAGTAGTGTCACCAACATAGCACAGGTAATTGCTTCATCCAGGTTTAAAACCCTGCTGATTTTGTTTCAATCCAGCCTCCCTCAATATATTTTGAATAAAGAAGAGGAGAGTATATAACCTTGTCTCACTCATCTGCTGAAGCAGCATGTTTTGTGATATTTTATCTGGACTAACTTGTTCATAGGTTTATTTCCTGTAGTCTTCTAAAATGGTTTAATAATAATTTATTGCTCCCAGCAACTCTGGGTGGTTCAAATTGTTAAAAACATTTTAGAACAACAACAACTACTACTACTACAATATCCTCCCTAAAACAAATAGATCCAGAGGGGCACAAAAAAGAAGAAAAGGGAGGGGTCAATCATCCTATCCAAAAGTAATGACCATTGTGCTGATATAATTTTATTTCCAAGTATTAGAAGTTCTTATAAATAAAGAATATATTCTAAAGTGTCTTGAATGTTAACATGTGTACTGTACAGTATTTCATTATACTCCTTCATTTCTGTTTGATTTTTTTTTTTTGAACAGTTACTGTCTGTCCAGTTTGAGGTTGAAACCTCTTTGGAAGAGTTTCCTTATTTTTGTGTGTCTGTTTCCATTTTTGATGTCTTCACAGATGTCTTTGTAATACTGTTCTTTGTCCTTTCCAACAGCATTCTGAAATTCTTCGTTAAGTTCCTTCCTAAAATATTAGTCTTTTTGGCTTTTAGTTTTTCTTCTGTTCTTGGCAATTTCCACCATTTGTTCTGAAATCCAGTTTGCTTTCTTCTGTTTCTTGGTATTTGGCAGTCTCTTTTCATATTTATCCTTAAAAAATTTGATCGCATTCCATAGTTCATCTAATTTTCTGTCAGTGAGGTTCAGGACCTCAAAGCGATTACTGAGGTTCTCCTTGAAAACAGCAAACATTTTGTGAAAACCTTTGGTTTTAGCTTGACTGGAGTTGACACATGAGCAATCATAATCTCTTCCAGGGCTTTTTTTCTCATAGAACGCTCAGAACGGAGTTCTGGCACCTTTTTTGGATGGAACCTTGTAGGGTAGGCAAGGTGGGTTGTATGACATGTGTGAGTTCCGGCACCTTTTTTTTTTTTTTACAAAAAAAGCACTGAATTCTCTTCCATAATTAACCTATGGCCAAGTGTAGAGTGTCAAGAGGATGACCTTGATAGAGAGAGGAGTGATCTGTTATCAAACCAGCAAAGGTCAAAATATGGTTTAAGTCAAAAATAAGAATGTATGTGTAAATGTCTCATCCTTTAACTCATGAATATAACAATGGGAGGAAGTAAGGCATAATCAGGCTTGCAAGATTCTGTTACTGTAGTGCAGGGGTCTTCAAACTTGGCCCTTTTATGACTTGTGGACTTCAACTCCCAGAATTCCTCAGCCAGGAATTCCTCTGGGAGTTGAAGTCCACAAGTCATAAAAGGGCCAAGTTTGAAGATCCCTGCTGTAGTGCATCTGAATAAGAGTATGAAATTATTTCTTTACTATTATATCTTGAGATGTCTAAAGAATGTGATAGCAATTAATACATCTTCAGATTGGCAGAAAATGATGAATTGTTCTCCTAGTTCATTTCTGTTCCTAGATCATTCAGCCCAATTATGTTATCCTCTGTACTATTTCCAGCCTTGGCATTCCTTTATCATGCTTGGATGTTGCCTATTTCAGATTGAACCTGGCCATAAAACTTGCCATCTTCCTCTTTTTTCGTATCAATTTTTGGAACATAAACTTGGATAACCATCATATTAAAGGACTGTGTTGTCTTAACTATATCCTTCCCGGCAGTCAAAGAAATGGTGTTCTTTCTCTGCTTTTTGTGTTCTGAGTAATAAATAGTACAATCTTTTGATTGAAAGTATTCCACTCCATATTGCCTAAGTTGTCAACATTAGTCAATTCATTTCACCTTTCACTGTTTTGAACTTCCTCGTGTTCATTCTTCTTACATTCTATGTAATTCTGTTTGCAGCTTTGGATTTTATTTTCCTGCATGGCAAGATTAGCAATTGGATGGCCAGAAGTCTTTAACCTAGCCACATTATCAACCCCCTTAGCATTCCAGAAAATCCTCAGGTCTTCCTCAGTACCTTGTTGAGTGTTATCTGACCCTGATTGGGCTCATCATGGTCACTGTATCATCAATCACTTCATTTTCTCTAACCATGTGGTCTGCTTGGTAAAATACAGGCACTCTTCACCATTGCCTTTCCCATCACAGTATGAAATAAGGCCTTTGCTGTTGTCACTAAAACAGTCACCCACCTCCAGCATCTTCCTGCTGCCTGATATGGATAACTGCAGTTGGATGAACTTCAGACCTTAGGTGATCTTGTTGGGATTGTATGTTCAAGGCACACACTCCTGGAGTTCTTCACTCATCCCCCCCCCAGGAATAACCCTCTTCTCTCCACCATTACAAGGTGGCAGCAAGAAGCTCTCAGGGTGGGCAGGGTATCTCTCTCTCTCTCTCTCTCTCTCTCTCTCTCTCTCTCTCTCTCTCTCTCTCTCTCTCTCTCTCTCTCACTCACTCACTCACTCACACACACACACACATCTATCTATCTATCTATCTATCTATCTATCTATCTATCTATCTATCTATCTATCTATCTATCTATCTATCTATCTATCTATCTCTATCTCTATCTCTATCTCTATCTCTATCTCTATCTCTATCTCTATCTCTATCTCTATCTCTATCTCTATCTCTCATCTATAATGTATCCATTCTAGTGGAGCCTGGCTTGTTCACGTTCAGAGTTTTGTTTTGTAAACTGGGCTTGCTTGTTATTGTCCTCCTAAATCTCATGCTTTTTGGACATTTTGGCAGGCCCTCATCCCCCAAGGACCAGGAGTACTGTGTCAATGGCAAAATCAGGCAGGAGACAAGAACCTGTCATAATGCCAGCATTCAATGTTTCAACTAACTTCTCCTAATTAGGAAAGTTTAAAAGAAAGTTTTCTATTTGAATGCTCCCCCCCAAAAAAAAAGAAACTTGAAATGTGTCATCACAGCGGTATGCTAGGCACAATTCTTCCAACTTCTCTCTCCCCCAGATCCTCTTGAAATCTTTCATGTTGCATAATAAGTGTCATGCAAGTTATGACTGTCTGGTAACTTGTCATTAGTGGAATGAAGGTTCTGACTTAACGTGAAATCAATTTAAAAAAATAATAATCCAAAATCATGTTATGGTGTCCATCACAGTATTTTATTTAAAAATGAAAATAATGTTCCATTTCTGTAAGAAAAATGGATGTTTAATGATCAAAACTGCTTCAGCTTTTACTAATTAAGTAATAGAAATCCAGGTTCCTCTCCAAACCTTGTTCATTTTTCTCAATCTAAGAACAGATTTTACATCCTAGGTTGCAAATGTGGAAATGTTCATTTTAAATATGGACTGCCAAGGCAAAGAGTCAGATCTGCCCAAACCTAAGACCTTGAGGGCCTATCTGTACTTGTGGCCTCTCTTCTTGGGTTGTGGGTGTTATCCTCACTGAAATAGTGGTCCATTTGCTGTCATTCTCTGGATTTTATTTTTCAACTTCACGTTTTCCTTGCTGTTGACAACTCATAGTGCTGAATATTTTTTTCTTGGTTCCTTTAACTTCTTTATCCCCTTCTTTGAGCCTCACAACCTAGTCATTCCTGGGCTCTGGAGGACCACAAATGTCAAACTTTGTATTCCAATTCCAATAACTTTTGCTCCCTTCTTTCAGGAAAGATGTCTGCTCAAGAGTGTACCAACGGGCTAATGATGATGCAGAATGGCCGGTACTATGGATTTATCAAGAAAAGATGTAAACTGCCATCCCCGAAACAGACATAAATAAGTAATTTACACTCTAGTTCTTTTTTAAAAAGTATTTGGGTTCCTTAGTTACTCCGGTCCATACTGTAATCTCAATGTGACTTGTCTGTATTTGTATCGTGGCTAATTTTTCTTTAGCGGCTACAGACATTCCCCTACCAGGATGTTCCTAGAAACACTTCTCACAACATTCTGATTTTATTAAAATTTTGCATGCCATCCTCAATTGTGTGTGAACCAACCCCAAAGATTTTGCTTCTTTTAAACTTCATTGCATGTGCTTCCTCAGCAAAAAATCTCCCAAATAATTTCCCATTTTAATTTCAGGCAAAAATAGGTGATGAACCTCAGACATTGCAGTTGGACACAAGGAACTGGGAGAATAAACAAGGTTTCCAGCAAAAAGGTGAATTCTGTAAAGGGTCTATTCTAAAGTAGCCAAGGCAAGCGATTATGGAGTCCAAATGCTTGTGGAAATGTTTTGACTAGCCATTGGGAAGATGAAGCTTATTCTAAGAATGGTGGCAGGCTGGCAAAAGTTGTTTCAAGGTATGTAAGACAAGATAGACATTTATTGAGTTGTTTTGTGTGGTGGCTGTATGAAGGTATTTCTAGTGATATGGAATGTCTTTGGAGCTGAGGATGCATAGACAAAGAGAGGTTAAAGCAGGTTCATGCCTCTGGCTATGACCTGAAATTGAGGATCTCGTAAATCCCTTCTACTCCTGATTCTACAATTCATTTCTAACAGAAACAAAGTGTCACAGCAAAGATTTGAACATGTTTGTAGATGCTCTGCTCAGAGAGCTGGGATAATGCACTGGGGAAATAAGTGTAAATGAATGCTGGGGAGAAAGAGTGTGCATGAGAGAGAAAAACCTCTTTCATCAAAAGCCAGGAGTCTGGAGCAAAAAATTAAATGGAATAGAATAGTGCAATAACAGTGTTTCATCAGTCATCTGGCAAGATCCATGGCACCAAATATTTTGGCTTTGAGACTAATTTTGTAAGCCTTGATAGCCTGCCCAAACCCAATAAATAATTCGAAGGGAGCCTGGGGTTGTATGACTTTTGAGTAACAAACCAGAAAAGAAGTTGCTTTTGGAAGGAATCCTTGCTGGCACCATCCTGCTGTCATGTTAGTATGGGGGGACAGGCAGGGAGGGTGGTCATGTAGGGAGCGCATTCCATCTGGCTTCATAAAATACCAATTATCAGTTGCAATGTGAGAATGAGACAAGATGATCTGCAAGAGTTTGTTGCAGGCTTTCAGAAAATCTATACAGGCAAGTGATGAGGACTAAGAAACAAAAAGATCACTTTTACCTGGCCCGAGCAAAGATAGTAGGTAGCACGGGAGGACCGTGCCCTTTGGAAGCAATTTGGCAGACTGCATTTAAAGGATGGATGGGGATTTGAGCACTTGATTTATCAGGCAGATCTCAAATCTCAAACTGTGTGGCACATTCTTTCTCTCTTCCTGAGCTCCCTCTGCTTTCCTGATATTCCCTTCTTTCTCTCTTTCCTTCTGCACCACCAGCATGGATCAGATTAATCTCCCCAGAAATCTGAACTAATTTTCTACAGAATAATGTAAAATTTAAGCATGTTCAGTTGGGTTGAGGCTCTGAGAAATTAGCCAGAGAGCCAAATGTAGCCCCAAGATCATTGGCATAGCAGGATTATAATTCAGTTTGATGTAGCCTGCTCAGGACTACATGAAGCATGTAAAAAAAAAAGGATGAGGTTTGAACACATGATTCGTGGCATTTGCTATTTTGACCCTTGTGGATGCCTTTTTTTAATGCATAATAAAGAAGATATTTTTGAAGGTTTTCTAACTCCAAACCTTACCATGACAATCAAATAACTTCACTATTATGTTTTTGTGGGGGTGAGAAACTGTCATGTTTACACTGTTGATGAGAGGAGCATTGATTATTATGACTCTTTTCATTTGAATTAAATGAAATCATAACACCTACCTTTAGACAAAACATGCACAGACATGCATGTGCTTATTCAGTTTATAAGGAAATAGGGTCTGTATGGAAAGAGAAGTGAGGAAGTTACATACAACCAGCACCAGTAATTGTAAAAGAAGACATGAGAAAGCTCAAATCATAGAAAAGTGGAAGGAAAGAAACAGCATAGAGGAGGAGAACAGAGAACAATGGCATTCTCCCAGAGGACGTCTCCAGAATTGCTAGCCAGCAAATCAATGAAGATTCTCAGTCATCCAGAGTTGTCTGGAAGTTGAGTCAGGGCAACTGGACTTCTTTTCAAGGCGAAGAAAAAGAACGATGATGAGGAAGAGGAAGTCCAGTTGCCATGACTCAACTTCCAAACACTAGCCAATAAGGTTGATTAGACGTTCTCAAAGTTATAGGTGTAACACAGTTGGAGGACACAGATTGAAGATGGCTGGACAAAACTGAGACTGTAGAGTCCTTGGTGTTCTCTGAGCTTGGTTGTTTGCTTGCAGACATTTTGCTACCCAGTTAGGTAACATCTTCAGTGCTAGAAGGGAGTGGGGTTTGCTCTCCTTTTTAATGAACTAGTGGCTTGTTCTGTCAGTGCTGATGGGAGATTTGTTGAGACTCAAATCTCCAATATAGACTCGTAATAGATAAGGAAGAAAAGCTTGGAGAAGCCATTTAGCAGCACATCAGGGCCTAGACTAGCACATTAATTATATTCCCAATCTAATTATTCTAAAATGAATAATTAGTATAGGCTTACAAACAACCCCCAAATCTCATATATATTAAAATCAGAGCCCTTTATTCCCTGCCCAAAAGATCCATGTCTATATACTGTAAATTTATTCATGTATGAAAGTACTATTCTAAAATAAATGTCTGTGGTTATATTAGAACATCTGATAGTAATTGTCGTATGGCTTTTCACTATTGATTATAGAGTTTCTTGCCAGACTTATGGATTCTTCTAATGGAAGAATCTATAGATTAGCAAGAAAAACTAATGAGAAGGTGAATCAATGAGGAACTTCAATAATTATTAGCAGGGGAAAAATGAATATCTTTAGTAGAGAAAAACTTTTACTGAGAACAATCCAAAATGGCTCTCCTATACTATGAAAAATAGATTTGTTTTAATGGATCAACAAAATTATCATTGCTTTCCACATCATTAGATGCTTAACAAGAGGAGTAATTACACAGAAACATACATATACACATAGTGAGTACCACGTAAAGATCATGAAATAAATCTATCGTTGCTATCTTTTTATACCAGGCTAACTATATTTTCTGTATTTATGAATCAAATTTATATAATTGCCCATCTCACAAAATATGACTCTGATTGGACTAATTTTCTCTGAATTTACTAATAGGATCATTTGTTTCAAAAGTACCATGCCATTTGTTTGTGCACACCACTGCTTTTATATTTTTGTGATTGTTTTTATTGTGCTGTTCTATAATTTTACTGGTAAAATTTGGTAGAATTGCTATCATGTTTTAAAAATCTATCTTGCATCCTGCCTTAGTCTCCCAAGATGAAAGCTGGGATGAAAATACTTCAAACAAACAAACTAGGTAAATAAAATGTAATCCAAAACCGGAGGTTTTCTCCCCTCTTTCCTTTGTGATTGAGGTTTGTGCTTTTGTTGTTTTGCTGTTGCTTAGTTCCATCCTGAAGAATTATTCTGAATGCTAAAGCTTTCAATCAGTTATAGCTGGTTTTTGCCCTGATGTCCTGAATCATTGGTATCAAAGTAATAAGACAGTTTAAGCAGGATATATAACCGTTAATGTCATCATGGTTAAAGAGTAGAACACAGTATTTTTCCCCTCTTCCTCTTGCAATTATATCTGGAGGCAGAATGAGATAATGATTGCAAGGTATCAGTGAATTCCATGAAGACTTTCCTTTAGTTCAGCTGTGCTTTTCTGGCTGTAGGGCAGTTATAGCTATTAAAAAATGTCCTGGATTCCATTTAATAACTGGATTCAGTCATCACACCAAGTTGCTAATATGGTTGCTTTGATTTGCATTAGCTAGTTGGACAAATGCAGCCATCAAGGCTTATGTAATATGCAGTGGTGGGATTCAAATATGTGAACAACCGGTTCTCTGTGTGGATGCCACTTCCGGAAGTCCGTTCTGGGCCTGGGCAACAAAAAAATTAGCTACCGGTTCTGCCGAACTGATGCGAACCGGCTGAATCTCACCACTGATAATATGGTTAAGATGAAGTACTATTTATGGACCAATCAGTCTGTCAACTGCTTTTCCTCATTCGCTTTCCCATAATGCCAGCTTATGTCTTGAATTTCAAACTTCCTCTTGGTGTTATCTTTGCTGTTACCACAGAGACCCTGCACATGCCTGCACATGCCTCCTCTCTGATTTTATCTCTTTGTAACCTACAGCACCATCTTCCATTACTACCAGACTACCTAGAAAGCACTTGAAAACACAGTCAGTGTTGTCTAAAATCAAGAGATGCTTATTACCCTTTTATTCTTTGCTGGTAAGAGGGCTTTATTACCCAGGAGATGGAACCCTGGGTTGCAACCCAAACAACTTTAAAAAAAAATGTTTTGGCCAGTTCTGACTGGAAACTAGAGGATGTTGTATAAAAAGAGCAAATTAACATCAGGGCAGGAGGCAGAAGTTTCTGTCAGAATTCAGTTGAACTCACATTCCAATCTATAAACCTTAACACTTTTGTTATAAAGATGGAAGCTATTTCTTGTACTGAAGAGGTTATCCTTAAGGGAAAAAAAGTATGAAAAATAATTATGTAAATAATAATGTAATAATATTGAAATTATGCCTGGCCATCAAGTAGGATATAAATGTAAGATTCACACAGAGAGCATTAATATTACTACTATAAGTATCCTTTTCAGGTCACAGGTCCAATTGAAACAGAAGTAATACAAGTAGAGGTATGTTTTCCTGCGGGATACTGTATTAAAGCTACATGTCCATTCTAGTTTTTCTATTTTCTTCAATAAGCGTCATACATCATTTCCTGGCTACTAAGCATTTTCAACCCACTTAGAATATTTCTGTCTAGACATGTTTATGTACATCTTTTTTTTCCACCTCCCCTTTGTTTAAGATAAAATACTTCGTCTACTGTGGCGTGCAAATTTCACTGTTTCCTTGAGAATATATCTTTTCAATATGTATGTTTCTTATTTGCCCTGCTTTGGCTCCAGTTCAATCACTACTCATTGCCTGAATTTCCTATTAATGATTAAGAAAAGAGACATGCACATTTGATAGTCATAATGGTGATGTTATCTTGAATCATATCTTTATATATTCAGAAATGACAGCACTGGTCACTTACTAATCCTCCTCCTTATGAATAGAATTATTATGACGAGATGCTTAAGAATTGTTTCTTTCTTCTTGAATACAGGGCAAAATAACAAAAAAAAAACATAATTGGAATAATGGAATACCACAGGGAGGGTGTCATCAACTATAAAGCATAATGGAAACATCATAGAATGTACTGCAAGCAGCTAGAAGTAAAAAATGCTGAGCCTTTAATATGTGCATGCTTTGAAGAAAAAAATACGTATGAATCCTAAAAGGATTATGTTCAGAATCTCAAAAGTCCTGACCTGATTTTGATTTATTACTAATTAAATGCAAGTCTGGTATTAAACACCAGCTCTCTCTACCTGTTGATGAAATTCTGACATGAATCAGATTTTAGAATACAGGTCGTCCTCCACTTACGACCACAACTGAGCCCAAAATTTCTGTTGCTAAGCGAGACAGCTGTTAAGTGAATTTTGCCCCATTTTATGACCTTTCTTGCCAGAGTTGTTAAGTGAATCACTGCAATTAGTAACACGGTTGGTAAGTGAATCCGGCTTCCCCATTGACTTTGCTTGTCAGAAAGTGGCAAAAGGCTATCACATGACCCCAGGGCACTGCAACCGTAGTAAATATGAGCCAGTGGCCAAGCGTCTGAATTTTGATCACGTGACCCTGGGGATGCTGCAATGGTCATACGTGCAAAAAAGGGTCATAAGTCATTTTTTCCAGTGCCATTGTAACTCTGAACGGTCACTAAATGAACTGTTATAAGTCAAGGACTACCTGTAATGAATTACTAGTGCACAAAGGTTCATCTATGAGTTGCTTAGATTTGTTAGTGGGAGGTCCGCCAACAGATACGAAAATATACCCAAAGTAATAGCAGGAATCATCAAGTTGCCTTTATGCAAGACACAAGTACTGTAGCATCCCCTCCAGTTTTCTTTCATACTAAGTAGCACTGTTTTATTGCTTCACACTCGAAGTAATTATGATAAATAACCATGCTGCATGAATCTCTCTAATTTTTGTTTTTTAAACTGCCCAAGTTTATGGCCATTACTATACTTCTGAAAGTCCATTCTACAAGCTGACTATGTACTGAGAGAAGACATAGTTCCCTTGTCTAATTCTAAATTAGAATTTAGACAATTCTTGTATAAATCTATTCAATTTCAATAGATCACCCCTAGATTCTAATATCATGAGAAGGGAAAAGATTTTACCTTATTTATTTCCCTACTTCCTGCCCACAATTTCAGAATCTCGATTATATTTCCCATTTCTTGTTGTTGTTTTTTACTAAGCTTGATCAACTTCAGCATGTTATTTTTTTTTCCCCTCAGAGTACAGCTGCTCCAAGCCTTTGATTGCTCTGCTTAGGCTTTTCAGAATAATTCCAGCCCTATGATATCCATTTTGAGGTGTGATAAAGAAAAAAATATTCACAGTATGCTAAATGGGATTGCATCACCCATTTATATAACGATATTACATACTGGCTGTTTTATTTTCAGTTCCAGCAGCTGCACACTGAGCTCTCCGCTACTCTATCACTCCAAGATCTCTGTGGTGACTGCTGCTTTAGATGTCTATTTGCACTTAAGTGCAGTATGAATGTTTGTATACTTTCCTGCTAGAAGCAGCGCGCAAAAATACTTCTGCAGCTCATCGCTGTCTTTGTTAATCTCTCCACCCCCACAGAACATTGGAAAGTAATTGTGCAATGGCGTTCTGTCTATCTGTCCATCAGCAGAATCACTCTTCCCAAACAGTACAGAAGAGCAGAACCGAATTTGATACGGCGGGAGAACTCAACAAAAGAAAGGTGGGGTTTGAAGGTAGCCTAGATCCTTCCATGCATCTCTGCTGGAGTGGCGATTGGGCAGGGACTCAGAATGCTGCTGACTCATCCATTCTAAACCCCTTTTCTTTCTCCCAGCTCACATCTCCAAATGTAGGCAGCCTGCACTGTGCTTCAGAGGGTGTGCACACCCACATACCACACCACGGATATGCAACCTGTGAAGAAAGGAGACACATGCATGCACACCCAGACTCAACAGAACATTTCATTACCACAAAGAAAATGCAGATGTCTCCTATAGTCATGCCTGGGAAAGGGGCTGGGAAGCATTTCAGAAGCCATGCTTTCCCTATCTTGTTAAAAAAAAAAAAGTCAAGGTTTCCCCTGTACAGTCATGTCTGACCTTAGGGTGGGTGGTGCTCATCTCCATTTCTTAGCCGAGGGAGCCAGTGTTGTCCAAAGATGTTTTCATGGTCATGTGGCATGACTTTATGCTGAATGCCATTATCCTCCCACTGAAGTATCCCTATTAATCTACTTGCATTTGCATGCTTTCAAACTGCTAGCTGGGCAGGAGATGGGGCAAGTACCGTGCTTGGCTCTTGAACTGCCAACTTTCTGGTCAACAAGCCCAATGCCTTAACAGTTTAGCTATTCTAAATAATCTTGCCTTATAAGCGAACATCGCCATTTTGCCACTCATCCCTAACTAACTCTACAATATGATGCCTTTTGAGAAACTTTTTGACAATCTTTAAAATCTCTGAAAGGTTGGAGAGATAGAAAGTTTGCAGAAGCCATGCTGCTCCTTTACCAGCCTATTCTTTTTTCTGTTTGGCAATTTAATCATTAATAATGTTTCCTGTCCAATTACCCAGAAAAGATACTATGCTCGCCATCTTTTATTTCCTGAATTCTCTATGGATCTCTTTTTAAAAATTGGTGATTTGTTGGTGGTTTGATTGTTTTCTGTTTGTTAGAAAGACTGTTGTAGGGTGATCATACGAATCCATGATACTTTGGAACAATTCAGAATTTTTCCCTTGCATTTTAACGTGGATCTTCTGCTGCAAAATTATATGGTTAGAATAGAATAGAATAGAATAGAATAGAATAGAATAGAATAGAATAGAATAGAATAGAATAGAATAGAATAGAATAGAATGGAATGGAATGGAATGGAATGGAATGGAATGGAATGGAATGGAATGGAATGGAATGGAATGGAATAATAGAATAGAATAGAATAGAATAGAATAGAATAGAATAGAATAGAATAGAATAGAATAGAATAGAATAGAATAGAATAGAATAGAATAGGAGTTGGAAGGCACCTTGAAGGCCTTCTAGTCCAGCCCCCTGCTCAAGCAGGAGAACCTATACCATCTCAGACAAGTGACTGTCTAGCCTCTTTTTAAAAATCTCCAGTGATGGAGCGCCCATGATTTCTGGGGGCAAGCTATTCCACTGGTTAATTGTCCTCACTGTCAGGAAGTTTCTCCTTAATTCCAGGTTGTAACTGATTAGTCCAACACCAGGGCTGCAGCAGGGATAATTTCCCTCGTTGTTGTTTCTCTCACCAAGGGGATGAAGCTGAGACTCTTGTGGTTTCGTTTAATCAAGTCTTCTACCAGATCTTTAGAATGCTACATTGTACTGCTAATCTTGAAATTCTGGTCACAGGTATCCCAAACATCTATGGGAATAAATCTGTGCTGGTTCTCTGGAACTCCTGAAACAAGATTGAATGTCTATAAATAGGAGAGCAGCTCTCTTTCCATTTCCCTTGTTTATTTATTTTGCAAACAATTCTTTAAAAAGAAATAGGGCAAACTCCAATATCAAAACTCTCTCAGAGAGAAGAGGTATTTTGGTGGAATTGTTCGCACTTAATGGTGAAGAGCCCAGCTCCAAGACGGTGTTTCCCTGACAACCAGAAAATAGAAGGCAATGAAAATGGGAGAGGGGAGTTGACTTTTGAAGGATGTCATTACCTGTGTCTGTTAAAGTAGAAACTGATGTGTAATTTCTGGAGGCTTATTAGAGCAATGTGGCCTTTGTCATCCTAAACTGCATCTTAAGGGTCATTTCTTCATTGTTTCCCATTTTCATTTCCTAATTTTTGTTATTTCCTGGTGAAGAAGGTAAGTGGTAACTTGGTTTTCTTCTGTGAAATAACATACCTCCCTCATGATCTAAATGCTAGATCTCTTAGAAGTAGAAAAGAGAAATTTTAAGCTCTAGATAAAGGGTCTTACTAAGTCATACTTCTGTATTAATAAACTGTATTACTTCAGAAATTTAGAGGCTGTTCTGCTCGTTCTTGGACTTGCAGCCTATAATTCTGTCTCACTGGCATCATTTACTAGATCTCACTAGTTCATGGAACTGTGGTTCTACCAGGAGATGACAAGATTGAGAATGTGATCAATCAATGTGCATCAGAAATCCATGCTACAAGTCCTCTAAGATCACTAAGACATAGAAATGGGAAATATCTGCAGTCTTGATCCCCAACCTACTATAGCATGGGGTGGGGGGGGAAAATACACAACGGGTGAGTGCAGAAATAAATTAAATCAAGGCAATTAATAAAAGGGGGGCCAAAAAAAGTCTGTGACAAATTGGTACTTAGAGCAAAAGGCAGCAAAAAAACTGGGCAACCAAAACTGTTTAGACAGAAGAAATGGAAGTGAATGTTCTGAGCAGGTCTTAGCCTTTTGGCATCTAGTTGGGGGTTGCAACCTCTTTGGCAAGGGCTGGCTTTGCAGATGTGCTGCAGTTCTGTGGATGATCTGAGTGTGAATCTCAGTAACCTCTTCCCAGAAGCAACTCATTAAGAAAGCTGGCAGTGACCCAGAGACGGTGTAACCCAGTGTACAGGTTCTTCTGGGGAAAGAAATTATGTGGGGAGGAAAATGAATGCAACCTCGTGTCTTTCATCATTTTTTTATTGTGTAAAAATAAACTCGACAATTCATGTAGTTTCAGCAATAAAATGGAGGGGAAAGCATGAAGAACTAGTAGAAACAGTGCATTTTAAGAACTGCTGATGTGTTCTCTGGATGTCAGATATAACAATAACTCTTTCAAAATCCAATAAAGACTAATAGCAAGAAATAGGAAAATATACAGCTTTGGTTAACAGAATGATAACTCAAGAAACATACTGTCTTTCACACTGTACAGTATATACAATTGTAACATTATCCTCTCTTTTTTTCCCTTTATAGGGCAAGTGGCATGCAATTTGGACTGAATTCGTTGACCATTTCACGATTTTCCCCCTTCACCAGATTATACTGAAAAAAAGGGTGTCTAATAAGTTGCTTTAGCAGGTTGATCTTACAAGGTACAATTTGGCTGGTCAGCTTAAAAGAGCACTGTTTAAGAAACGCTGCTGGGTGGTGCTATTTAAAAGAAAGCTATTTAGAGGGCTTCTTTTGGTGATTCTGTTTAGGTGGGCTTTCTTTCCCCTTAGCTCTCTCGCATAGCTTTGCCAGGTGAGGGACTGCACGACCCTCTTCCCTGTAGGACAAGCGGCAGCCTTGTGTGCATCCTTAGCACTGAGTTTGCTTCTCTGCCTATCCAGTTGCATATGCATTTGCCACAGCTTTAGAGTTACTCAAAGGGTTTCGAACATCTTACAATCCTCTCCCTTCCTTTCTCACAGCCAAGGAAAAATGCCTTGACCAAGTTCAAAAGGGAAAGATGATTGAAAAGGCTGAGGGCTGCAATACAGTCGTACAAACCAGGAAGTCTGTCCCCCCCCCCCCCACACTCTCTCTCTCTTTTTTTTTTTTTACAGAAACCATATAAAACATTATATATTTCAAAATAAACTTTCTTGTTCTGTTTATCCTTCCTCTATAGTTTAAAAGCATTTTTCAGGGAATACCCGTTTATTTTCAATATATTCTTTTCTAATAAAAATACCCTTTTCTTGGTAAGTAAACTTTTTTTTTTTTTAAATATATACAAGAGATCGTGAGTGTGCGTGAGTGTTTGTGTTAAACAGAAAGCCTGGACATATCGAACAATAGATAAACTTTCAAGGGAAGGTGAATGCTAGTTCAACTAATCTCACACTTAATCTGTGACTTTAAGCCTTCTTTGCAAGTAGGCTCCTTAGATGCAAATAGAACTTACTTTTAATTATGCATGTTTGGAATCAAATGGCAGAAGGAGGCGGATTCACTGACTGCCTAAAACAGAGGAAAGCTCGTACAGTGGTCCGTACGAGGCAAACCATGACGGCTTTTTTTTTTTTTGCCAGCGAAAACCCTCCCTAGGAATGTGGTGAAATTGTCAGACAATATTCAGGCAAACACGCGTGCTGCTTGTTTAGTGCTCATTTTGCTTGTATAAAAGGACATCACCTGAGAGAGGCATGAATTATTCAGTGCAAGAGGGAGCATCAATTGTATTAAGCAGTAGCCTTGGTTTTGGGGCAGGGTGTGGGGGGGTCTGCTATCTGGTCCATGTCCAGGAAAGCAACACTGATGCCGAAAGTCTCTTTCCGAGGAAGTCTGGCATGGAAGAGGCTACCCCAAAGTGACACTAAAAGGGACAACCCCAAGGACATGCACTTCGGTAAATATCAGTTAATCTGATCCAAAAGCACAGTGCTCATTGAACAACAGAAGGGCATAAACAGCACCTCTTCGGAATCACTCGGGTGCTGAATGGAGAACGCTAACATCCCAAAACATTTGGGGCAAGAGCATGCTGAAAGAAACAGTCCCCATTGATATGAACATCAACAAGTTCATTGCTCGTCTTTTAGGTGGTGGTGGTGGTTGTTTTTAAGGTCATGCTTTTATCAGGGGGAAGAACACGGCATGAGTAAACTGCCTTTTGTCCAGCCACACCTGACCTCGACTAATGTGCTTGAATGATTTCTTTTTAAAGCATGAACTATTGCTTGGCAAACGCCCCCACAGCTCTGCAGTAGCCCATGCAAGGAGGCAAGCATTAGATTGAGGAAACACAACTGAGGCTCCTACTGAAACATGCAAGAAATGGCAGTGCACCCCTGGTCTCCCTAGAAGCCTGCGGAAATCTAAGAGTACCATAAATGGGAACCAAAGCAAGGAACATTACTGAACTGCAGGTTGTTGCCACTGAAGGTGTGTGTGTGTGTGTGTGTGTGTGTGCAGGGGAAGTAGGTTCTTTTGTCTAAACAAAGCACAATCCCCATAGGAGAAGACAACCAAGATGCCTTCCTAGTTTTAGATCCTTTTCAAGATACCCTTAATACAATGGATTTTACAACAGAAATGCACTTTGTCTCCTTTACAAAAGTTTGCGAAGAATCTACTCTTCCATTCGGGCCACTATTCCTTGTATGCTTCAAAAGTACAGCACAGGGTTACTTCCAAACAGATTCATGAAAGGCTATACAGCTGTACCCCCTCCATCCTCTGGGGCTATGGAGCAAAACCAAGACTGGCCCTTCGCTTGGCTGCTTAGCTCTGTTGGCTGAAATCTGTTCTTCCATTCCCTTTCACCTCTCAAAAAGGATACCGTTTGAACAAATTGACACAGCACCTGACACAGGGTCCTTTAGGGAAAAAGTCCAAGCAAGGCTCATTGTACTAGGCTATCCTTCCCCCTGTAATGATGCCCCATTTATACTGAAAAGACAAAATTCTCAGTTTGCAAGTATGGCCATGGAAGTCAGAAGGTAACCACATACTTTGGATCTGACTCCTGTTCCTCCCCGCCCCTCCCTCCCTCCTCCCCCCCCAACAAGCCCTTCAGGTTTATGGCTCTTAGAGTAAAGGAGGTTAAGCAAGGGTGTGGAATGTCTCAAAGGGGTGAGAAAATGATCCCATCTCTCAGCCAAGTCTTCCATTAGAGGTCCAAGATGCATTGTTTTTGGAGGGGAAGAGTTGGCTATGAAATTGAGAAGGGAAGGTCAAACCAGGAAGGGGTTTGGGAATTCACTGCCATCTTCAGGCCACAGAGCTTTGGAAGAAAGAGTAGCTAATGTCTCTGGGATGATGGCTCTCTAGACTTCACGTAAGCTTGATGGCTAACAGAGGCAGATCCTTTTAGGCTCTAAGCAAAATAAAGGCAGTGTAGGAAAGCAGGCTGTTTTACAGCTGCGTTGACATGGATAAGCAACAGCTGCTCCTACAAATTATCCCAGCTCTGGACAAGCCATCCAGGATCCTCAGCTTGGCAATACTCCCGAGTCTTACCGGTACATTTGAAGGGGCAAAGATGGCCCTGTCCTATTCTGGCTATAGCCAGTAGTGAACACCACTGGTGAGGGATAGTAGAGGACCTGATCAATTTTAAAAAAATAAACCATTCCCTCCCCTCATATCCTTATCTAGCCTCCTTATGCACCGTTCAAAAGCTTTTTGCCATTCCATTAACTCGGAAAACTAATTGTAAATACAATTTAAAAAAAAAAAAATCAGTATCTGCCTAGAGGAGAATGGCTGCTTAAAAGACATCGAGTAGAGTAGGAATATATAGAGATAACCTTTAAAAAGTATATGCAAGTGAAGACAAATGTGCTGAAAGAGTTGCACCAGCCCAAAGGCACTCAGGCTTCAAACGAAGTTGGCAAGCCAGAAAAACCAGACCATTCATCTTGTGACGTCATAAAGCAGTGGGAGAAAAAACTAGGAACCTTCTCATTTTTCGCCAGTTTGCAAAGTTCCGGGTGGTCTTAGAATGGTATCAACAACTCCGTGTACATTTCCTAGATTCCTAGACTCCCCCCCCCCCCGGATAAAATACTGGTTCTTTAGGACAAGTAATATGATTTTCGAAAGTGACAGAAAAGAAAAGAAAAAGGAAGGCAAGTTGTCTGTAAATCATTCCTGGATGAGAAGAATGTTCTGTTCACCCGGGGTTGAGAGGATCTGGGAGAGGGAAAGGGAACGAATGGCAGATTTAGTTGATCTGACGGCAGGCTTCAAATGTCCATTTGGTGGCTCCACCGTAAATATCAATGTTAGTCTCAGACCAGGCTATGACACTACCAGGCAGGGCTTTGGTGCTGCAAGTAGCCAAGTTGTAGACCTCCCCTGGGGTGAGCTTTCGGTCCCAGATGTTGAAGTGGGCCAGTTCTCCCACAAATGCCTGGGTGGCATCAAATCCACCACCAAGTGTATCCTTGAATGGAAAAAAAAAATGAAGATCAAAGGTTTGAAAAGGTCATTCTCTGCAAATAGGTGCAGCATCCTGTACACAGGGTGCTTTTTCCTTCTCCAGAGAATGAACGCGGCATCGACCATCTTAAAACCTGTTATAATAAACACTTGAAATGAGCCAGAAAGCTTTTCAGGTAGCAAGGAAAGGTCAGCTAGAATAGACTGCATTAAAGAAGCTCAATGGGAAATTGAATAAAGACAAGAATATTCAGTCACTGAAGTGCATTTTCTGTAGAACATATTTTTCAAAAATAGAAGCCTGGGTTACAAGTTCTAATATTGCTGGTGTGCCTCAAAGAGGTAAGGTAGAAAATGTTCATAAGAAAATCCATCCAGTTCCTATTTGCTTAATAATCAGCTACAAGAATTGCTTTTTTAATGCCCAGATTTTTAAATAGCTACGTATTGAATTGTTGTTCTTTCACCCTATCTCTAACGGGCTATATTTATGTTTGTTCTTTCTGCTGCTATGTAATAATGTGTACCAATATTTATAAACTGATTCTGAAAACTTTTAAACTTTTCAATGAAATAGTTACCGTGTCCTTCTATTTCTGACTACTGAGTTTCCTTCAGGTGGATGAGTGGTATTGTTAAGGAGAATTTATCCATGTTATTTGGGTAGTAAACGGTAAGGAAAACAACTGCCTGCTTTTATGAAGTGGGAGGGGAAGAATCTGAGATGACTTGGGATTGGTAATTACATGGAAATATTCAGGTCAGTCTGAATCTATGACCAGAACACCCCAAACATAGTACTGTCATAAAGCAGAAGTGACACATTGACATTTCTATGTAAACCCCTCTTTCCTTATCTAATACCTTCAAAATATGTTGGAACTGCAATGCACAGGTAGCTGAGAAATGGATGATTACAACTGAACATATCCCAAAAGTACAGGTTAGCAAAGACCGATACAGATTACTGGTTAATAGTTTTGGTGCCTAAGTCTTATTGCAGAAGAATCTCTTGGAAATGTTATTTGTGCAGTGGGGAAAATCTTTGCTAATGTATTTTATAATATGCAGTTGTGTGTAGAGATGTGTATATAGAGCTTAAATAGGTGGCACAAAAAGATAACGGATTAATCTTCTTCAGCTCCTATGCATTCTGGATTCCTCCCCATTTAAGCATTTTTCCTACCGTCCCACCCATCCACCAATCTTAATTTTCCTTCTGCTATTATTTTGAACAAAGTAAATTCTACCATCTTTACTATTGGGGAACAAAGCTTGGAAATTCTATCACAAGTCTGGGAAATCTATTCATATCTAACCAATTAAAAGCTGAAACTCATGGGAACGTAGCTGCAGGAAACATTATAATATATGAACAAAGCATGCTTTGGCTGTTAAGGTATTTTGATATGATCAGGTGATGTTAGCACCAGGAGCCTGTGACTAGGATGATCAGATCTAAAACAGAAGAGCATAAAACCCTCAGTGCCTGCTGATTTCAGTACGCACACACATACACAATCTGGAATTGAAGGGGATTTTGTATCAGCTTGGAACAATTCAGAAGGGCAAATCCAGAAGTTACTAAATGCAATTAAGACCTGAAGTGGAAGTTTTCTCCATTTCTAATGCTTAGCACCTTCTACACTAGTCTTTATATGAAATGACAGCAAATTACTGCAAGGATGAGCAGATCATTATTTACTGTAGATCACTGGGTGATCTGCAGTAGATGGGCATGGATTTTTTTTTAACAGCAATAACTATAACCTTCCCTCCACCAAAGCGTATTGCAGAAATGAAAAAAAAAATGGAGGGTGATTAGGAGGGATAGCCAGGAGTCTTTTTGTATGTATATTAGAAGATTATGAATGGCATTCAGTTCTGGCATTCAAAACATTTTTTGGACTTCACATTCTTTAATTATGTATGTTACACATGGCCTCATTTGGTGGATCTCAAGATTTTAGTTCTAAAAGCCCATAAATCCAGCTTCTGCTTATCCCTGCTGCAGAGAATAGCCATTTGCTGTGATCACTGCACAACCTTACCTGTTCCTGTCCCAACACTAGGACCCCTTGGGGCTTGATCGGGTGATAAGGGGCCAGGTTTTCCCCATTGCCTCGCTGGGTGCCATCCTGATAAGCTTCCCAGACACCATCCCGAGTTGTCCATGCAATGCAGATATGGTGCCATTTCCCATCATTAATGACAAAAGGAAGCTTTGCTACCTGAGGAAAGAAAATTGAAAGAATTGCTGCAGATACGCATTTCCCCCAATATATTGTGCACTGTATTGGAGATCTGGCCGCTGACCCCTTCCAAGTCTGTTGTATTTACTAAGATGGGAATTTTGCCAAATCTCCATAGTAGCCATGGGACATTTTGAGCTCCATTTACATTATCTGAAGGATAACAAAAGTTTGCAATCTAAAGCAAAATGCACTTATCTGGGATCGATCCTATTGAATTTAATAAGGTTCACTTCTGAGTAACCATGAACAGAATTGCAGTTTATGAGAATGCTTGTTTTATGTTCAAGGACACAGAATTAGATTTGCAGGTTTAAATACCATGACAATAAGGAAACAGGTCTGAAAACATTGTCATGTATTTCTACAGTTCTGGAAATCTGAGAAAATGAGAGTTGACTTCTTCAGTATTTAAAACAGAAGTCATTTGTTAAGCCTCAGAAGAATGTGTTGCTTGAGTTGGAATATATCTTGATAAATTTGGGGCGGCACAGTGTAATTGAAAGAATGAAACAAACAAGCTGGTCATATTTATGAAAATATGCAAGTTTTCACTAAAGTTAGAAGTTCCCCTTCTTTGCTTTAAAAACTACATTGTGCATAATAGCCCTTCTTGAAATGTTGGTCAAATCAAATGGTTTAATTCAGAACCATATAAAAAACTAATTTATTTTACTTGCCCATGAGAATACATTGAAACTTGAAATTTTTTTAACAACTCATCTTGTCTTCTTACATTAAAAATAGAACTGTGTTTTAATACCAGCACTTATGGTATTATTTAGCACCAAAGACTTGCAAACACATTCCTCATGTGCAAATGATATTTGGAGAACAAGTGCAAAGCTTTCATTGTTTATCTACATGTTTAATGAGTAATTTGCCTCCTTTAATTTTTCATTTATTAATACATGCATATTTCTTCACTGAAAGAATGACACTTACCTTGTCATTGATAAGGATCTCCATAGGATTATTACCCCATTCAATAAGTACCAACTCATTGGCTTGTCCAGGTACTGCATAAGAGAAGGGTGTACCTACACCTGGAGAGGCATTTGATTTTATCCACATACAAATTGTAAATGCATACATCTCTGGCAAGCTTTTCTTCACTTTTGCGTACATGTAATTGGTTCTCAAAGGAAAGGTCAGCTGAAATTTATCCGTTGGCCTATTATCTTTCTGACCTGGAGGAAGATAAGAAAGGGAGTTTACTCTGTGTTCGCATAGTTACTAAGGCTGTGATGCTAACTCATTTATCAGGAAGCAAGTTTAATGAGACTAATTTCTGAGTAGACATGCACAGTATTATGGATAGTTCTACTGAGGCAGTGCCAAAGATATGGACTGAAGCTTTGTAGGAATGCCTTCTCAGCATCAAGGCTAGCACATAGACCTGAACAGTTTATCTTAGAATTTATTTCCTCTCTTCATCCCTCTTTCTTTCTTTCTTTCTTTCTTTCTTTCTTTCTTTCTTTCTTTCTTTCTTTCTTTCTTTTTCTTTCTTTCCATTATATAATGAGCCTTAAGATGGCAGTATTCAAATCCCTCCAACACATTTCAGCACACTAATCCTAATCACATGGACAGCACTTAGAAAAAAGGCTCTTTTCCTCATTTCTCTCTTTTTACTCTTAATATCTTTTTATATCTCTATCTCTCTCTATACACACACAGTAGGAGCAAGGAATGTAAATGGATGCAATGATTTTACTGGAGTCTGAAGAAAAAAGTGCTATTACTTGTTCTAGGTCACTTAGAGGATAGAACTCAATCTATATAAAGCAGTTATATTAAGACATGTGCATTAGGTACTATCTGCTAAGATACTTCACTAATAAATAGTATTTTTTCCAACATGGACCAATATTATTTTAGAAAAATTATATAGAACCTATTTATTGCCCTTCCCAGTTGCATAAACTCACAATTCATCCCAGAATAATAACTGCTGCTACTAAGGAATGCAAATTACAGTGAAGTGTGTGTGTGTGTGTGTGTTAGGAAGGACATGCAGAAGCCGCTCTCCTCCAAGTGGGTCACTATTCAGAATAAGCCCTACCTATTTCAATCCAGGTTGCTTTACCTTTCTCTAAGTCACTGATCCTTTGGTGAAGAGAAGTTAAGGTGCTTTCTATTTTCCCTCTTTCTTCAGATTCATTCTTGGAGTTGTACTTTCCTTCTTCCAGGCTGTTAATTCGAGAGAGCACTTGCTTTTCTAAATCATCAATGTTGTTCTGAAGTATATCCTTCAGGGAATTGGTCTGGCTCGAAGAATTCATCCTACTGAATTGCTGTGCAAGGTTGGGGGAGAAGCAAAGAGAGTAAGTGGATTGGGGAAAACCAAATTAACACCATAGCATTATTTTCCAGAGACTCGTTCTGAGACTCACTACTCTGACACAGCTAAACTCATTCAGAGCTTACCAAGTGAAAGAGCAGTGCTGTATTAAAAAGAAGCACGTCAATCTGTTAAAGAATTGGGTGATGGAGAATATTTTGAATGGGATGGTGAATGTTTTGCCTCCGATGCAGGGCAAAGCTGCAACCATTAAAACAAGCTGGAAATCAGCAAAGACCAGACAACTCACAGCGAACTCTGAAGTGTCTGCTTGCCTAGATTTAAGAAATAACAGAAAGGAGAAAGTTGTACCTCCAAGTTTTCTAGCCTTGTTTTGAGCGACTGCAAAGTTTGCCCAAGTTGGCTCAGTGTTTCAGCAGCTGGAGTCCGGGAGAGATCTCCCATCGTGTTTTTGGAAGAGCCGGTCTGCTTTCTGCTGGAGCCCCCACCCGTTTTAGATTCACCAGGGCCTGCTTCTACAGTGCTTTGGCTCTCACACCTGCCCAGTTTCGTGGTCAGTTCCCTAATGGTTTCTTTCTGGTTCATAATGGTCTCTTTCTGCTGGAGCACCGTTTCCCGGAGCTGTAGCACTGTGGTCTTCATGTCTTCGGTGCTACCGCTGCTCTGCATAGAAGAGGTACACATGTCCATATCCACCGGCACCGAGGTGCAGATAAACCGAGTCTGTCCAAAATTCTGGGCGCATCCTTTTAAGTAGAAAAGGGAGACCAACACGAAGCTGCAGCGGACCGCGGCAAACATGACCGGAGCAGAGATCCCAAACAACGCGGAGCTCCGGGGAAAAAAAATGGCAAAAGGAGTTTCAGCACCATGGAACTATCCACCGAACTGCTGAGCCGATTGCGGTACGCGGGCTCCTTTTATAGAGGGCGGGAGGGGCTACAACGCCACTGACGTCATAATAGGGTGGAATCCCTGTTTAATTGCTCGGTGGCCATCGAGTTTCCTGTTTCAGGAGGTCTAAGTCAAAATAGAGGGACACTGAGTAGGTCTGGTGATTGCACGTACTTGCTGCTTTCCTTCTTGCGATAAATGGAACGGCGCGCAGGGACAACCTGCGGGGGGGGGGAGGGGGCGCGGCCTGCGCACGCAGGAAAGAACCGGCTCCCGGTCGGATGCGTAAGGCGTGCGCCTGTGCGGCAGGGCAGGTTCTCTTCGGACAGGGGGAAATTGCTGTTGAGGACCGCGTGCCTCGAGGGGTTTTTAAGCACAGAAGCAGATCTGCGGTGGGCTCCCGGAAACCCTCTCCAACAATTCTAAGAAAGTGGCCGCTTGGAAGTTCCTCGGGCAAAATGTAGCGGCCGTCAGGAATTGGAAGGCTATGTTGTGAATGCATGAGGCAGGTGCGCTGGGTATCCGCCTATGTGCAACTTTCCCGTGTGAAATTGCAATAATTGCTGTCTAACGCGTGCTTGTGTTCAAGAAGGGAATGCCTAGTGTGTAAAATGGAGGCGGGCTATCATCAGGACAGTCTCGTTTTAAACATAATTTGGGACTGCAGGACCCCCCGTAGTCCAGGACCCCCGTAGAACCGTCTAAAGATACAGGGGGGCGCTCGTTTGTAGTGTGCATCTCAGTCGAACAGAAAACTTGTGTCTTTCGGGGGTCTATGGAGCGTAACTTTTCTCCCTGTATACCACTTAAGCCGAGGTGCTACCGTAGCTTCAGGCTTGCTACTGTACTCCGTTCGACAAGAGGACGCCAGATTTGAACGAGTCAGTTCTAGGAGGGCAAACGAAAAACGTGCGGACGACCTAAAATAGTACATAAGAGCGAGATAATGAGAGCGAGAGCCCGAGGTTTGGGCAAACTAGCAAAGAGGAGCGAAGCTTTACTAACCCGAAATCTCTCTCCGCTTCTTCACCTGCCCCTTTCGAGGGAGGGAGGGAGAGAGGGGGGGGGGAGAGAGAGAGAGAGAGAGAGCGAGCAACGTGCCTAACTATAATTTTAGTTCTCTTTTCCGATTCCTTTTTTCCCGGGGACACCCAAGAAAGGTTTCATTTTGGCTCGCGGCGGGGAGGATTGTTGTTCTCTCCACGTGGAACCGGCCGGATTGAGAGTCGAAGAGCGCAGTTTGGCCCCAAAAGAAACTTGCCACGGCCGATCTTCGTCGCTCTTCTCTGTGATAAAAGCAGAATGGCTCCGTGGCCTGGTTTGGCAGCTGAAAGCTGCGCTTGGGTGTTTGGCAGCGCGGCGTCCCTCCCGCCCTCGGCCTCGCCCCTAGAGGCAGGGTAGGCCTCCCTCTCTTCTTTCCCGAGCGGAAATGGGAGAGAGGAGGAGGGCGGGATGCCGCATCACCTACTGGAACGAGAAGGACGGAATATTTTTTGTAGACTCTTCCCTCCAGCTCCACTACCGCCCCGCACCCGCGCCGCCGCCCTTTGCACCCTTTCCCCGCCCTTTCCAAGCCAGGCGATTGGCTGCTAGGAAAATAACTTTCCCGCAACCACCGCCCGCCTCGCGGGAAGCGCTTTCGGCGCTGTCAGCGGAAGAAACTCATTCCCTCTCCTTCTGCCTCCTGGCATCAGCTCGGCTCGCCTTCCTGGACTTGGCAGAGCGCCTGGGCCCTTCCCGTGCGGGGACGGCCTCCAGGCGCCTCCGAGGCGTCCCTCCCAGGCTGCCAGCCTCGGTCCTTCTCTTCTGCCGGGACCGACGCTTGGTCAGCCAGGCGCGACACCCAATGACGGGGCTGGGAGAAGAGCGTCCTGCGTGGCCGGCAAAGCTCAGCCTTCCCTGAATAGCACCCGGACAGAGACCGCGCTCGGCCCCCCCGGGGGGAGGATTAGGTTTTGAAGGGACGATTCACAAGCCTGAATCTTGCTATTGAAAAGCATCACACTTTAACAAGAAACTTCCTAACAGTGAGGGCAATTAACCAGTGGAACAGCTTGCCTTCAGAAATCGTGGGCGCTCCATCACTGGAGATTTTTAAGATGAGACTAGACAGTCACTTGTCTGAAATGGTATAGGTTCTCCTGCCCGAGCAGGGGGCTGGACTAGAAGATCTCCAAGGTCCCTTTCAACTCTATTCTTTTCTAACACCGTTCGTTTTGATAACCGTGAGGATGAGGATGAGGAGGACAGTGGTTCTCAACGCTTCTAAGTAGGGATCAGAAGTTTCCCAGCCATCCTTAAGCCCCCCCCCCTACAGTTACAATGGAGAGCTGGCAGCATGAAATAATGCCAACTATCTCCTCAAAATATCTCGTTAATCTCTGGGGTTCATTCCCCATCCAGCTTGTGGTTTGTCCTGCTCCAGAGTAGTCCTACTAGGTTTATGGCAGTGGAAAGTAGGTCACTGTCTCCGCTAGACTTTGGGGGCTTTATTAGCTAAAAGAATACCTTCAGCCCCACCTCCCACCTCATGCATGGGTGGGCTTCTGGGTCATCTTAACCGAAATGAGATCGTCAACCTGTCACTCTCTAGGAATAGAGGACTCCAGTCTGTCCTACATATTTTCTCCTCCCTCCCTCCTCTTTCTCTTTTCCGACCTAGAGCAACCAGATCAGGGCTGTAAACATCTGCTCATGAAATAGCAGCAAAGTTTCTATATTTCTTTGCTGTCATCTAATGGTTGCCTGGATTTATGTAGCCCCACTTTTTCACAGGCAACAGACAAAAGTAGGCATTCGTGTTTCTCAAGTCTGCTCCTGCCTTGGAAATTTTCAGAGGATTTGAGTGAGTAGAGCAGAGAATGACAAGACAGTCTAGAGCGGGGGTGGGGGGTGGGGGGGGCAACTATTGCCCCTTTACAACCTGTGGACTTCAACTCCTAGAATTCCTGAGCCAGCCATGCTCAGGAAAGGGGCCGTTGTTGCCCACCCCGGTCTAGAGTCATTTCTTGCATCCAAGGCTTCATCTGAAGAAACACAATTTAATCCCTCTTGGGCTTTCTGTTTGATTTCTATCAATCATTCTTCATCTCATCTATGCTTGTGAAAAAAGGGACAGAAAGATGGGGAATGGGTGAATTATGTAAACACTCAAGGATAGTGGTTGAGAAAGGCTGCCTGAATATTTCAGTACTTGTGCAGTGCTGTCTACCTGACCTCATTCAGAAAATTTAGGAACTGCCAAGTTGGATCCTCAGGCCTATAATGACTCTTGGGTAGACTCCCTTCCCATTCTTCAACTTTGGAAAGCTGTGCTTTCTTCTCTTTTCTCTGTTGTTTCCCTCTCTCTGAAGGTGGCATTCCTTCCATCTACTTCCTTAAAGTACTTCTGTTTTGAAAGCTTTAGATTCAAATGTAGCAACTAATCTCAAGCTTGGGGTGTTTTCTGCCATTAACGTCTGTTTGGTTCCTTAAGGGAATGCCAAGAAAGAGTCTTCTAAAGCCTTCTAAAGCCCTGACTAGAGCTGCTAGGAATCATAGTTCAGTAATATCTGGAGAGCCACAGGCTCTCTCTGTTCCTTCTTTAAAAAATTACATGTACAGTGTCATCTATAAAACTGTCCTTGGTGGTGAGGGGAATTGTTGCTGTCTTGAGACATTGATTCCTTTCTATATGAACAAGCAGATTCTAGCTTGTTCATATAGAAAGGAATTATTTCTACATGAACTAATTATATGGAAGTATTACCTTGAGTTAATGTGCTGGCAGGGGAATCAGACAATTCATCCTCATGCAGGTCAAAGAGATATACCCTTTTGTTTCTGCTCTAAGAACCCCTGGATTTGTCAATGACCCAGGCTCAGCCTTAGGCACTAACCAGGAGTGGCTCCACTGAGCACCTCTTAAGAGGGAGCTGAAGCTGGCCTCCCTGAGAAAGTGAGACAATAGCAGCAGCAGCAGCAAAGCTGTCATCGAGGGAGCTGCAAAACCAGAAAACTCAACCCTGCCTCCCTCCAAATGCACATGTTCTGGGCCAGGAGCCAGCAGGTTCTAGTGCTCTCTTGGAGCTCTCTCCCCGCCTGTGATTCATTGTCTTCACAATCTAGAAGAGGATGTTACACTCTGCAAGGCTCCCAGGGACAAATGAAGGAGACTCTGATGGTGTTTCAGGCTGATGCATACACGGACGGTAAATGTAACTGGTAGGAATCCACACATATTCATGGAAAGAAGAATTACTGCTATTTGGGGGAAAAGCAACTCACTCCTTGTTTACACCAGCCTTTCTTCAATTGGTGCTCTTTAGATGTTTGGGCTATAAGTCCAGAAGTAACAAGTAACCAAAGGCTGCATCTGGAAGCTGCTCTATAAAGAACATGAGTTTAAAGAATGAAACACTCAAGGGTTATTGACAAATTCAGGGGTTCTTAGAGTAGAAACAAAGGAGTATATCTCTTTGACATGAGGATGATAATGAGGATAAATTATGTAATATTTCCCTGCGAGCACATTAAATCAAGATAATGCTTCTATATAATTAGTTCATATAGAAATAATTCCTTTCAATATGAACAAGCTAGACTCTGCTTGTTCATATAGAAAGAAATCAATGTCTCAAAGCAGCAACAATTCCCCTCACCGCCAAGAACAGATTTATGGATGACATGTTGACATGAATGAAGGCAAATATACATGTCCCAGGATCATGTTGCAGGATCTTATCTGGGTCAATCACCGGACCAGAGGTTTAGTCTTACAAGTTTTTGGACTCATGCTGGAGCCCATCTTCAGGGAACTTCTCTCTAGCAGAGTGTGTGCTTTGGGCTATTCTGTGTGTGGTATTTACATGGCGCCAGTTGTATTTGGCTTTTTAGTTGTTAACTTGGATGTTGATGGCTGGCGATTAAGTCATTTGTTATGGTTTCCTTGTGCTGCCAAGCCTTCATCTCCTAAGTATTTGATAAGCTGGTGATAAATCAGCACTCCTGTTGACTGACTCATTTTCCAGGCTTCAATCTCTTCCCTGGCTGTTTTTGTGCCTGTTCGTCCAACAATCTTAGTAGCTGCAAAATTGAATGTGTTGAATTGGCACTTTGTTAAGAAATATGTGTCATTTTTAAAAGAAGGAATAGAGAGAGCCTGTGGCCTTCCAGATATTATTGAACCATGATTCTTAGCAGCTCTAGCCAGCATGGTCAGTAAGAGTGGAGAGAGTTGTAATTCAGCAATACCGACAGCCACAGAATCCCTACCTGTGTCTAAGAGTTCCATGAAGAAGAGCATCTTTTGGGTATTATATTGAGCAAGAAAAGATTCAGATTCATATAGCAAAGAAAAGAAATATGTCCCAGAGTGAAACTTGCTCACAATGATACATATGAAGCTGACACAGTGAAGTAGAGGGGGACAAGTCTCTTCAATTTTGTTTTTCTTTCATTCAACTATTTATACACTTCATAGGTTATATATGACTTCACTGTACAAATGTGAAGTTTTTCTCCGCACGATGTAAGCTAGAAACGAGGAGAAAAAAAATGCTGAAGCCCCAACTGGTTTTTATAAAATGCACATTTTCAGTCTTGGGAACCTCCCATGATTCCCCACCAGCAACACTGGATGATAGTGATTAGGGATTATAGCATATCTGAAGGACATTTGACTAGAGGCTGGAGACAACGAGATATTTAGGTGTCTTGCAGGCTTGCGGTTTCTGTCTACCCCCACTGTTCCTCTTCGTACTATTTCCTTGCTCTCTCAATAACTGGGTTTGCAAAACATTGTAGAGTAAAATGAGATTGATTGTGGAGTCTTGGTGTTCTCTGAGCTTGATTGTTTGCTTGCAGGCATCTTGTTACCAGACTGGGTTATGAAGAGACTCCATAGTTCAATCCTGAGCTACATATATTCTCTTCTATTGAGATTGGCTAGTTTCTGGAACTAGAGAAACCCAGTTCGTAAGGGTTAAAGCATTGGGACAGAAAGCAGGAGACTTGAGTTGTAATCTCCCCTTAGATACAAAGCCAGATGGCTGACATTGGACCAGTTACTTCTCTCTCAGCTCTAGGAAGGAGGCAAGGGCAAACCACTCCTGAAATCTTGCCAAGAAAACTGCAGGGATTTATCCAGGCAGTCGCCAACACTGACTTGAAGGTATCAAAAAAAAATAAATCTGGATCAGTGTTTTGTATTAACCTAGCAAGCAATAGTTAAATTAATCATGACTTTGAGTTTTATGTGAACACAACCATTTATGCTGCTGGCCATTTCATGTATATGACACAGTACAGAGAGTTCTCTCTTGAAGACAAAAAAAGGCATAGCCACACAACAAGATGTCTAGTCTAATGAAGAGAAGGACAAGAGGTGACATGAGAGCAGTGTTCCAATATCTCAGGGGTTGCCAAAAAGAAGAGGGAGTCAAGCTATTTTCCAAAGCCCCTGAAGGCAGGACAAGAAGCAACGGATGGAAACTAACCAAAGAGAGAAGCAACCTAGAACTAAGGAGAAACTTCCTGACAGTGAGAACAATTAATCAGTGGAACAACCTGCCTCCAGAAGCTGTGAATGCTCCAACACTGGAAGTCTTTAAGAAGAGACTGGACAGCCATTTGTCTGAAATGGTATAGGGTTTCCTGCCTGAGCAGGGGGTTGGACTAGATGACTTCCAAGGTTCCTTCCAACATTATTATTGTTATTGTTATTATTTCTTAATTATGGGGTGTACCACCATTTATTCCTTTCCCTTTTATTTTTGTTTTTTGTTTATTATTATTTTATAATCACAGCTCTGATTTTTAACTATCCCAGCTGGATACAGATACCATGGGGACAGGGATTGTTCTCTTATTTTGGGTATAGGTAGTCCTTGCCTTATAGCTATTCATTTAGTAGCTATTCGAAGTTATAACTGCACTGCCAAAAGTGATTTATGACCATATTTTACACAACTGTTGCAGCATCCCCATAACAATATGATCAAAATTCAGACATTTGGCAACTGACATGTATTTATGACAGTTGCACTGTCCCAGGGTCATGTGATCACCTTTTGCGACCTTCTGACAAGCAAAGTCAATGGGGAAGCCAGATGCACTTAATACCTGTGTTACTAACTTAACAACTGCAATGATTCATTTAACAAAGAAAGGTCATAAAAATGGGGCAAAACTCACTAAATAACTGACTTGCTTAGCAATGAAAATTTTGGGCTCAATTGTGATCGTAAGTTGAGGACTACCTGAATATACTCCTTTAACTCCAACATTAACTTGTTGAGCCATTAAGGATGATTCTCCAGGCATAATTAGATTTTGTGCATAATTAGATTGTGTGCAACTGGTGAGGTTATCAATATTCTTCTCAATATGAAACCAATTTGATGCATCTTTTGATGCAGAACTCTTGCCACAAGAAGAACTACATTTGAAGCAATTTTATTAAATAATGAAAGTGTAGCAAATGTTTTGCAAATGTTTTTGGAGATAAATCCCAGTAAGCTGAGTTAACAGGGAACGTGGGAGATGTAATTCCAAGCATCAGGAAAGCACCTGGACATTCATTTCTTATTCTTCGACAAAGTGGCAAAGCTTCTGTTTGGGCTATCAGTAATAACCATGTTATGGCAGGAATGCCCTGCAAGTGAGAAAGTGAATCTAATATAATCAATGAAAATTCTTGTTTCAGCATTGGACAAGTTCATTCACAATAGGAAGAACTTGAAAGATGTCACATCTTCCCCAGATAGTTTTTTTTCTCTCTCTCCAAAGTATATGACATTATTTTAAAGAATTTAGACAGAGTAGAAAAAAACCTGTGGGCTTTTTTTTTTTTTGGCTTCTTAATAATTCTCCCCATAGTTAAAACAAAAGGGAACAGGTTTCCAGCTGGCTTTTGTTTGTAGTTGATCTCGTTTGGAGTCATTCTCCTTCTTTCATTGTGAAGATTAGTGGAAAGAAATGGATATAGATTGTGGACAAGAGGGGGATGTATAAGACTAGAATTTGTAAATGGTTCATTCATAGGGAGAATTGGCTGTTGAACACATAGGGAACAATGGGATGAGGCCTTCTATCTGGAAAATAAAATCTAATGTAAATGGTAAATGGTGTAAACAAAAAAAGCTGAGAACTGATGGAAAGGAATCTCTGAAAGCTTGACCTCTAAGCCAAGAAATCCATCTGTTTCTGAACTTGCAGATAGCAGTGGGGGCCAATGAGTGGGCTGGCATGCTTATGTTTATTGCACCATTTTATAACCATTCCTCAGCCAACCGAAGTTGGCAACAGTTATCCATGCATTGACTAGGCTACTGCAATAGGTATCTATCTGGGGCAACTGTATAAAAGTATCTGGACACTTCAGCTGGTGGAAAATTCAACAGCTAAGTTACTGATGCACAATATCAGGGTCATATGATAGACATTTTGAAAAACTCGTTTGATTGTCAATTGATCTGGGGGCTCAATGTAAGGTTTTGTTTAAATCTTAAAAGCTTTATGTCACATAGGAACTGGCTGCCTGAAGGAATTGCATCTCTTGCTATAAAACTCTCTAGATAGTAGATATGCAGGAAGAACAAATTTGAAGGTACTGCATTTGTAAACATCTGTTGATTAGTTATTTGGAAAGTTCCTTCTTGTCTGTTGTTACTGAACTATAGTAAATACTTCCTTACATATTATAAAGTAGTCCTCACTTAACAATGGCAATTGGGACCTGAATCTCAATTGCTTACTGATTGCTTACTGTAAAGTGTGACATCATGTCACTGCACCACTTAGTAATGCAAATTACTGGTTGCTCTTGTTAAGCAAATCATAGTGGGTCATTAAGTGAGGACAACACTTGGTTACCATTTTCAACCTTCAGCTGGCTACCCCCACTGACTCTGCTTATAGGAAGCCAGCAAAGAAGATCACAAATGGTGATAGCATGATCACAGGGATGCTGTGGTGGCTATAATCATGATGAACAGTCATAACTACCACTTGTTCAATGCTGTTGTCAGTTCAAACAAGTGGTTGTTAAATAAGGATTGCCTGTATTTGCCTCTCTCTTTGGAAAGGATATAAAGACATACATCATTAGTCAGAATTGCTTTAATGATAATTTTATTACCAATGTCTTGATTCTTAATTAGACTGCTTACAAATTTATTTTGGAATTTGATTTTTTCCCTCTTTGTTTTAGCCATTTTGATCACGTCAGATGTCAAGGTGATGTACAAATCAATAACAATGATTTCAGATCTATGTATTTATTTGGGCGATTATTGCGTCTCCTTTCTAATAAAAACAAACTCGGGGTGGCCAACAATAAAAAAAGAGCCAAGAATAAAACATCTTAGCAATAAACACAGCGGGTCGTCTTAGGAAGGTCACTGCTTCTCAGCCACATTTACCAAACCTGGCCTGCCTTGCTGAGCGATTGTAGCCGTACCCGTTGACCTTCGGAAAGTGCTGTTGAAAGGCTTGTTCAGCGTTATATTATTCCAACCCTGAACTCAGCTACTTGCTGCAAGACCAAATACCTGACTGACAGCAAATCAGGAAAAGCTATTTTGCACAGAGAGAGAGGTGGATGAAGGGACAGCTGCATCAATATTCAGGGTCTAGTCCGTTGTTCCAATATACACAGGTCAACTTTTCAAAAGCCGCCTCCTTGTTCAAGGGAATTCCACACCGTTCCTGTGGAACAAATTTCCACCCAGCAAAGGTGAACCTGAAGCAGCTGCCCCTTTTCTTTCTGGTGTAGAAATTTATTTTTTCTAAGTCTATAGCATGACTTGGTATTGGCAGTATTTGCTGTTTAAATAGACTCCAATTCTCTAGTGAAGGGCTTCAGAAATGCAGAGTATTCCAAAATAACCCACAGGAATGAGATCGCTAGAGACTCATTGTGTGTGTACAGTTGATTATCGGGGGAGATATTCTGGCAGGTAGATCAGTGCCTTACCTTTCATTTCTCAGCAGGCATCTTGGACTTGAAGATGCTTCCAAGACTGCTCGGTCCTCTGCCTCTTCCCCCTCTATCTTTCTTCAAGCACAGTATTTTCATATTCAAAGCACGATGCCCAATTTTCTAGATGCTAAATTGGAAAATTAGCCCTTTCCTCCTTATTGTAATAGTTCTCCTTTTCCAAAACTGTCTCAGGCCATGGTTCTAGCCCCTTTGTCAAGAGCAGCCAATGAAACATACCAGAGAACCCCCATTAATAAAGGCAAAGTGCTGGGCAGCTTTACCAAGAGGATTTGCCAAAGCTCTGATCAGGCATGTATGCTTCAGACAACCCACATAGACTGAAAGCCCATTCAGAGAAATTGTGCAATAATTGAGATGGAAGGTGCCCTCAGAACTGATTCGACTCGACTCTCAATCCGATTAAACCATACAGATTCCTGTAGGGATTTCACAAGGCTGCATTGATTTGGATAAGGTCTGTGTATTCTTTTCCCCTTTGTTGAAACTCTTTCATATATTTTGCTTACTCCCTGTATTTGCCCACAGTTGTGGGTTGTTTTATTGTTCTCTACCTCTAATGGCTTATTATGGTATATTTTTGCCCTAGATGCCAGGAACTCAGAGCTAAAACAAGCGGCCTGGAAGTGTCAAGAAAAGAAGCTCCTGTAGAAATTTCACTAGGGGTTGGAGCTTTGATCCAGTTTTTTTTAAATTGAAACTTAAATTTTCTGCAACTCTATCAATTGAGTGCAGCCAGCCAGATTCACAGCTTGTTTGACACAATGACTTTGGATTGATGTCTTTTGGGGAGGGGGGGGGGAAATCACTAAGGTAAGCAAGCCTCAAGGACTTTGAACCTGCAGCATAATCAAGTTTGGGTGTATGGTTCAGCAGTAGTGCACTCTGCAAGTGAACAGCCACTTTAAAAAGGCCCTCCATGCCTTTAAGACGGGTCACTCTTTTGTTCTGGAAGGCAGCAGGCAAAGATCTCAGTCTGAAGTTTGCTGCATTTTGCTGCAGTTCCTCTTCCAGATTGACATCTATGACGGTTTCTCTTTCTCCCTGTCCCTTTCCCCAAAGTCACTTTCTTTCCTGGTGCCTGACATTTGCAGCCAAGTAATAAAGGAAGGAAGTTCTTTACATAAGCCAGATCCTTGCAATGCTAGAGGGACGTGGATCCTTTTATTACAAATAATTTTATTATGTATTGCATAAGATCTTAAGAAGCTTTCTGGGGCAATCTGCTTGCTGGATGCAGAGCTCGTTATCAATATTGCATCACATTTGGGTATCAGAGTTATGAAGTTTCATTAAAAATGTAAATTGTGGTTTAAAACTGCTGCATTCTCTTTTTAAAAAGATCTAGCAAAAAAGTCATAGAGGGTAGAGGCTGAAGCTAAGTGGAGAAAACTGCCAAAACCTTGTGGGGAAGAAATATAAGAAACTTGATTTCTTTGGGAGAAGAAGAGAATAAGATAGAGCAAGGGTGAAGAGGACTGAACAGAATAGAATAGAATAGAATAGAATAGAATAGAATAGAATAGAATAGAATAGAATAGAAGTTGGAAGGGACCTTGTAGGTCATCTAGTCCAACCCCCCCCCGCCCAAACAGGAGACCCTACACCATTTCTGACAGATAGGTACTAAAGATAAAGCATCATCTTAACTGTCCTTCCCTTTGTCACCACCCAAGTCATGTTTTTATTTTTAATTAATTACCTAATTAATTCTTAGTCGTGCATGTCTTATCCTTGACTTCTCCTTTTCCCCACACCCTCTCTTTCCCATCTAAAGTCAGCCATCCCCAATGTGGTATTCTCTAGAAAGGTTGGGATTTCTCATTTCATCAACTCCTTAGTCAGCATGATCAACTGGCTGACAGTTTGGAGCAGTGTAGTCTCCCAACACCTCTGAAGGCCACAGAATGGAGGGAGTCTGCTGTGAGACCTTTAGAAAAGAGCAGTGTTCATCTTATCATCTGTATAGCACATCACAACACGTTCAGTGTGAAATATGTTTACATGTGGCTGCTGACATTTAAACCGATGTTTCCTGTTTTATTTTTGGTTGTTTTATTTTTCTTTATTTCTTTCATAAGTACATATGTATCCATCATGCTGTTCCCTTTGGAGTAAGCAGCACTGCATAGGAAAAAGCCCCCCAAATAGTAAGACATTAAAGGCGTGAAATAAGAAGCCATGTTTTTTTTAACTAAAGCTCTCCATACCTTTTTATCTTTGAAACTATTGTGGCTTCCGTTGCGTTCAGTGTTTCTCGTACTCCATTTTGTTATGTAAACTCCTCTCCTCTCTTTTTTGTCAATTCCGTCCAACCACAACTTTCTTGGTCTTGCTCTTCCTTATAACCCATTCGTGCTTCTTTCATACATTTCTTTTACAGTTGATTCACGTTCATTTTCTCTGCAAGACCAAATCATTCCAAAATACTTCTTTTCATACTGATCACTCATTTTATATTCAATCCACATTCTTTGAACACCCGTTTATGCTTGATCCTATCCATTCTCATTTTATTACATACAGCACTCCATGAAGTCATCCATTCACATTATATTCAATGTTCTTTTATATTTTTTCTGCCATGCCTAACTCTCATTTCCACTTAAAAAAGTAGGCAAAAGCACTCTTATACAGAGTTTCGTTTCATTTTTTTAGACAAACATTCATCCATCACAATATATCACATATTACCTACTACTTTTCTACCAGCATCTGCTAATCTTAAAAAGTCTCCATTCATTTCCCCATATTTAGAAACATTTCAACAAGATACAGATTCATCTGTTTCCTTTAATTTTTCAGCTTTTGTGAATAACTTGCAATCATTCACTCATTTTCTCTATAAAAAAACTACTTTATCTTTGTTAATTTATAGATTCATTATTCAAATTATAAAATCTAACATTTGCATAATTATGTTATTTGCATGGGCATAATCTGCATAAAAGATACTCATATATTTATGTCTTCAAGCAACACACCTTTAGTGTCATCACCAGTATTCCTTATCTATTTTTTCTTAAATACATCAAACAACCAAGGGAACATCAAACATCTTTATTTTTTCCCCCACTATTCAGTAAGCATTCTATTTATCCACATTCATGCAATCCTCATACAGATATTAAAAAGCCATGAAACTGTTTCATGAGCATACCATAACCATATTTTAATTGTTCTCAAGTTAACCACCTATACCTGCAGTCTTAGCATTTTTCAACATTCTTACAGCATTTGTTATTTCCTTTTCATCCATTTTTCCTGGAAAGTAATATCTACAATATTTCTATCGAATCTATTCTTTGACATATCACTAGCATTTCCAGATATATATTTAAAATACTCCTTCCAGTACTCCTTAATTTTAGTTTTATTCCAGACCATTTCATAATTCTTAATTCCATTCACTTTGCCAGAAGCTCATTGTTTAGCCCTCTTTATCAACTTCTGAACCATTTTTTTCTTCAAGGTCGCTTTGCATTTTCTCTGCCTCTTTTAATCTCAATTGTTCCTTGCTTCATTTCACGCCATTCTTTGCAACTATAGTTTTTGCTGTATAAACATTTTTAATCCATCTACATAAATTATTATTCTCTCATTTTGCTGCAAATCTGTTTGGTGCATTTTTTTCTCATCAACAGCCTCTTTCACTTTATCTTTCTATTTTCACCCTCCACACTTTTGAGCAGAGGCCTCCCCAGGTGGGATCAAAACAGGCAAGATGGTGGTTGCAGCAGTTCAATTGACACTGAACGCAGCTGGGATGAGGTGGGATTTTTATTATGATTCCAAGATCTTCTCTCTATCCCTCCCCCCACATTAGTGGTGTTGTCTTTGGAGGCAGTCTACTCCATTATAAGCAGCTTCAACATCTTTTTTTTACATTGACATTCATTCGCTCCAAGATAGATTTATTTTCTAATATCTTCCAAAAAGGACTCATACTTTGTTGTCCTACCTTTGTTCAACTTATTCCTACCCATCTATTCATGAGACTCTAACAGAATACTTCCCCCTCCCCGATCACATCCATTCAGAATGTCTTCCTTTCCCGCCAGACTCACCTTGGTTCTTCCATAATCACTTGGAATATAATAAGACTAGTCTATAGTGAATAAGTAAGTTGATCAGGTTGTAAAATCCCCTATGAGAATCTCACAAGGAATGAGGAGAAGACTGTTTAAAGTGTGGCTTTACTCCAGGTAAATGGGCAGGAGGGAAGTGGGATTGAAGGGTATGGCCTGGAGAGTCATACTCCTCCCACCACTGTGCATTTCTTGCTAACCATTCTCTGCAGCCATTTTCTTCTTCTTCAAAAAAAAATAAAATAAAATAAAAATAAAAATAAAAAAAAGATGCATGTTTAGTATGTTTAGAATCATTATTATATCGATCATTTAGGATGCATTTTAAAAACTCTGTAGTAACTCATTTTTTAAGAAGCTGAAAGAAGCCAAGATAATTAACATTAGTTATTTTTGTGGAATAATGAGCTTGAACATTGTGTCTTGCTAAAATAGTGATGTTTTCAATAATGTGAAATTAGTTTTATATCATCTGACTGTAGGTTAATAAACAACACATCCCTTCATGGACTGGACACCTCTGATAATGTTTTAGTATGTTTGGTTGCAATTGTTTTGCTTTTGGAAATGTGGAGGGTCATTGGGGAACATTAGATATGCTATATGCTGGTGTGGTCTCCGGAATGTTTACTCTACAAATTCTACTAAGATAATTTACAATTCATAAAGCATAAACTTGAAAAGAAATTGGATGACCACCAGATGGCAGCCATAGGATTTTTTTAAAAAGCAATTCTCTCTTACCATCCAGTGTTTAGTCCGATATTTGCATCATACCTACACCTCTTAAAACAATTACTTGGAAGGACGAATGTTTAGAGTAAAACAAGCATTATTGCAGTTTTCTAAGTTTTATGGATCCGTGGCACATGTGAAATTTTGAGAACACACCCAGCAGTCACAAATGGAGCTCAAAATACAAAACAGGTTTGTTTGTGTGTGTGTGTGTGTGTATGTGCGTGTATGTTAGTGGCAATGCCCTACCAATCCTATCACAATAAGAACAATGGATTATTTGTTTGTTTGTTTGTTTATTACATTTATATGCCATCCATCTCACTATACAAAGTGACTGTGAGTGGCTTACAACACATAAAACCATAAACATAAAAACATTAAAAATAACAAGAATTAGATAAAAACCAAGAACATGAGTGCTAGAGAGCTGGGATCTTTTCTATTACTCCACCAACCACCTCCATTGTAGAGTGGCCTCATTGGGGCCCCAAGCCAATCAGCAGAACCAGGTTTTAAGGCCCTTCTGGAAGTCCAAAAGGATGGGGGTGGATCTCATCTCCAGCTGCAAGATGTTCCAAAGTATATGATGACATACTTGTCCTCCACACTTGTCCTTTGTCACCCACCAATTCAGAGACTCAGCCCTAAATGTCAGTCCCAAAAGATAGCTTGCATTTTGTTATAAAGTTGTACCCGTGGAATAGTACGTTAATGCAGAAGATCTCTTTATAATTTTGGGGGGAGGTGTCCCTGTGAGTCAGTGCTGATTTCTGCTGATTCCTTGAACTTGCGTGCGGTTTTCTTGGCAAGATTTTTGGAAGTGGTCAGCTGCTGCCTTCTTCTTCCTGGAGCCTAAGAGAAAGTGACTGACACAAGGTCAGCCAGCTGGCTTCATGTCTAAAACAAGACAAGAATTCCTGATCTCCCTGTTTCCAGCCTGATTTCTTAACCACTACACCAAACCAGCTTTCTCTCTGTATAATAGTCAAAATTTAATCAGCTCTACTTGGCATTCAGAATTACACACTTATTATTTATATAAATTTCCCATAAGGCTGCTCTCATATGTATATTTACATGTAAATCTCATTCTCATTTAGTGGAATTGACTTCCAAGTAAATAAGAACAGACCAGCGTGTCAGCACTTATATTAACAGCAACATTAACTCTCCAGAATTTCTATACTTTTACATATAGTTCTTATTCATGTTATACCCCAAACTCCAGGCTATAATTCTTTTTTTTTTGGGGGGGGGGGAATTTCCCGAGCTCTTTATTGTTTTCAAATACCCAGCTTTCCTCCAAGCCCAGCTGTTGCTGTGTGGAATAAACATTTCCAATGAAACATTCAACAGAAAATGAAGGCTCTGCTATTTCTCCATACAGTCCCTTAACTAATTCCATAATTTTAGTTTTTTACAAGCATTTTACAAGCATTTTAAGTGAGAAAACATTCTATCTACCACGGTGCTTAGAATTCAGGAGTAGCAATTTTTGATGCCACAGAACTAATGACCACTGTATCCACTAGTGTTGTGGTGGCAGTGGTGGCAATGGTGATAGTTGCAGGAGAGTAGTTGAACATTGGTGGCATGACCTTCTTCCCAGACACTTGGAACAATTTATATAGGCATATAATGAGTTCTTTGCCTGAAGCTGTACATAATACCAGTTTCATAGATCTATACTCAATTATAACCCATGCATGGCATTGACATGGTTATTGTACAGACTCTCTTATATTACTGCCTGCTGTTTTGGTACACAGCTTAATAGAAAATAATACACGAATCTTTACCAATATATAGCCTACATGCCTTCAATGTGTAAATCACGAATCATGAAAAAGTTAGTCACCAAGCTGTAACCTGTCACCATCCAGGTTTTTATCAGAACTCACCTATGTGGATGCTGTTGAGGGCATTTAACAGCTTTCTGATTTTCTTTAGACATAGGACAAAGAGAACTAATCAAGGTCTGATTGAAAGAACAGAGAGAGCTGTTCTGGAGAAGGAAGCTGCATTAAAAGCACTTCACTATTCAGTCATGTCACTAGAAATTCTGTAAACCCATTAATGCTCAGAACTCTTTCCGGTCTCTTGTGTCCATTTGTTTGTTATGCTCTGAGCTACGGATATTGACTGTGTGTGTCACGTAGCAGGCCTGGCAGCTAAGAAACGGATTGGGAACAGAAAATCATTTTTATTTCTCTGAGAAAGAAAAGCCTCAAATCTTTTTTCAGTCCAAGTGGCAGAACACCAATTTTAAGCATCCTTCCAATCACAAGGGTTTATATAAATGTACTACTACCTTGTCAACACATTCTTTAGCTAAGCGAGTTTCACTTGTAGAACTAAAACATCATGCCTTTGGTTTTTAATTCCATAGCATTCATTCCACTGCAGAAGGGTTAAACTAATCCTTCCCATTTCGGTACTGAGACTGTTGCACAAAGTCACTTCAGCGCAGGTCTAGCCGAAGTTAGCAACAGTGCTTAGCCCCTTTGGTTTTTAACCATGTCTTCCCATACTGTAAAACCTGGGAGCAAAGCAAAAGCAGGGTCCAAAGAGCAATACCATCAGCCCTGGATAATCTGCCTAGGTCCGGGGTAGGCAACCTTGGCTCTTTTATGACTTGTGGACTTCAACTCCCAGAATTCCTGAGTCAGCATGGCTGGTTCAGGAATTCTGGGTATTGAAGTCCACAAGTCATAAAAGAGCCAAGGTTGCCTACCCCTGGCCTAGGTACTCTGGTATGTATAGGAATTCCTGCAAGAGGCAAGCGAGCACTTATAGTTAACATATTTATATTCCTTTGTTCTTCTAAGGAGCAAAAGGATAACATATGTGCCAGGCCTGAGCCCAAAGATGTCACCATGAAATCCAATCGAGTCCAATTCCTTATTTGTTTATACCTGATAGACAGAATCTTACCAGACTAAAGCTATAGTCATCTAACTGAATAGTTATATGCTAAGTGATTCTAAGGTGTGGCTATCCTGAACCTCTTTCTCCCTTCCTATCCAGTTCAGGACTGTGCAGTCTGTCTTATTTTGGACTTCTCTCTGAAACGTACTCCCTCTTTCCTGGGAAACTGTGGTGTTCTTGCCGAGATTCCTCTCCCACTTCTTCTCCAGGTGCACATTTTATCACAAAACATGAAGTTTACCACACTATCAGCCCTATAACACAGATTAATCGAATAAAGAGTGGCTATCTGGACCAAGGTCATTTAAAAGGTTTCAGTGCTATCTGAAATCTGAACACAAGTATACCCATTTTGAAATCAACATTCTACAATTTCTCCATTCCATTATCTTCTCAGGGATTAATATCAAAGAAAGGGCAATAAAGGCCCTATTTTTGCCACTTACTGAAAGAACGTGTAAATCCACGAAATCACGAAACACAAATCTCACAAAAATATCCACAAGATCTGCAAAGTTGAATCACTGTCACTAAGCACCAGACTTCAGGAAGGAATCTGAACACCTGTCAGAGACTTCTGTCATTGCTACAATGCAAACCGTCACAAAGGAGATGATCAATTGTTTCTTCTGTTCCACAAGCATCACACAGTCCTGCTGCATTGCTCACAGTTCCGGAGAGATTCCAATTTAGTGTGCAATGACCAATAAGAGCCTGGAAAGACTAACCTGCTTCACCCAACCAAGGCAGTAACATTCCTGAAAAATCAGTGAATTAGGACAGAAGGAAGATTCTCTGATGCAGTACGTTCCAACTCTCATTATTTCTGCCATTCATCTCTAATTTCCCCATTTAAGCCCACATTTAATCACCAAAGGAGAGAAAAGCAAAGCAAAGCAATATCCACATCCGCAAGACACAAATCTTTCTCCTACTTTTTAATCCCCTAAAATGTTGGGATCCAACAGATAGATATGAATTTTTTTTAAAAAACCTCTATAACTGCAATTATATGTTCTGAAATCAAATTTCATTCACCATACCATTCTTACATCCCACTCCTTTACTAATTCAGCAGTCAACCTTGATAAAGAATCTAACAATATTACCCCTCTTTCAATGTAGGTATTGTGAATCCATTCTAAAGCTAAAAATACTGCTATTAATTCAGTTAACATACCTGGAAGACAATACAAGAAATGGAACCTCTTATAAACTCTTAACGGTGGGAACAGAAAGAGCCACATGTTCCTAATGTTGCTTCCCTTGAACCCTCAGTAAAAGCTGTATACGATATAGACAGGTCTTCATGCTATAATTCATATTTATCAATGGGAGTATTCATAACCATGCAGAAAAGAAAGCTATTTTCCTATAAGGGAGCTGGATACCAACTCAATCACATCTAAACTAAAAACACATTATTTCTGTAATGAAAATAACACATAGCACCTCCCTTCCAGAGATAGTAAATTCCCCATTGCCTGCATATACTTTTATTCCTAAACGTTCTTGATTACTAATAACCTCTTACTTGCCAATTTTCAAATACTAAAAACCATTCCCCCTGCAAAACACTCAAGAATAGTAACAAAGGTTCTACTAAAGTCTTACACCTTATTTTTTGTTTATATAATATTTGATCTATATAACTTAATCACAGGTAGAGTACAGGTAGTCCTTCACTTACAACCATTCGTTTAGTGACCTTTTGAAATTACAACGGAAATGAAAAAAGTGACTTATGAATGTTTTTCACATTTACGACCATTGCAGTGTCCCCATGATCAAGTGATCAAAATTTGGATGCTTGGCAACTGGATCATATTTATGACAGTTGCAGTGTCCTACTGACATGCGATCATCTTTTATGATTTTCTGACGAGAAAAATCCAGGGGGAATCCAGATTCACTTTGCACCTGTGCTACTAACTTAGTAACTGCAGTGATTCACTTAACAACTGTGGCAAGAAAAGTTGTAAAATAGGGCAAAATTCACTTAACAACTGTCTCGCTTAGCAACAGAAATTTTGGGCTCAAAATTGTGGTTGTAAGTCAGGGACTACCTGTATGTTTCCAACCATATGTACTTAAAAATTTAAAATTAGCTTTAATTCCTCTGTGCATTTTTGCCACCATCCTAGGGCTCATCCACATGTACTATATACCCCAGCAGTCTACTAATGGTTTCTTGAGGACAAGAATGCACAAAGACAACCTCCACTTATCCTTTCTTCCTCTTCGTTAAAATTAGTGTTTCTGATTTCTGCTAATGCAAACTGTACTGCTCTGTCCACTCCCTGAGCTTGTTTCATTGTAGGCAAATGGCTCTGTTCAAATGGCTACTATACTATGGTGGGAATGCCCCATCACTTCTGATTATTTTGTGATAAGCTGCCTATAGATTTTCCCATGGAAGACCAGTAAAAGACTGGAGTTTTTTTTTTTAAATTAACATTAGTAAACCAATGAAAGGCTTAACCTTCCTCCCTCCCTTCCTGTTAGTTTTCCCTTGTAGCCCTTTGATATTTTCTTCCTTTTCCCATTACTCTGTTGGTAGATGAGTCAGACAGAAGTTTTCAGATACCAGGAGGATGATTATGATTACCAGTGGAGGATGATTATGCAAATAACCCATTAATGGAAATCATATGTTTTCAAGACACCACCCATGGAATGGAATGAGACTGGTCTTTGCTTTCTTAGCACAGGTGGACGGAAGGAAAAAAACTGAGGAATTTATCAGCCCAGGACCATGATAACCACTGCCAGACAGAACATCATTATCAAAGCTGAAGAATGAATTGAACAGCATTTTCTTAAGCTGCCTTCATTACAAGCTAGTCAAAGTCTCCCTACTTTCCCTATTTAATTAAAGCTTCATTCTGTTTTCTCACAGCTAGATCCATTTTTCTATCTTTAATCAATTTAGCTCATTTATCTCAACAGCTGGTAGGAGAATTGAAGGCAAATAATTTATTATTTATATTAAAAAGTGTGCAGCTAACCACGCTTCCCTAGGGGATTCCATTTACCACAGGTTGCAAAGTCGGATAATGTATTACCTACTCCAATGTTCTGTCAATTAGGAAATCCTGAAACCACCATAAATTTATAATAATTTATTATATAAATTAGTTAGGCTAATTTATTAACTAAACTTTTCATGCAATAGATCTTTTATAATATACCCCCAAAGAGAAAAACTTTACATTACCGTACATTATTATTATTATTTAAAAAAAATCAATTTCCAGTTGAATAATATCACCAACATATTTGCTCCAGCTCCCTGGACAAGAGTGAGCTTTGCTAAATTGCAAATACTGAAACAGGTTTGTGTAAGATCCACCTTCTCGGATCCTCCTTTGGCAGCATTTGCACTCATAGCAACAAGTCCAGGCCCTTCCAAAACCTGAATGCTCCTGAAGAATGGAGGGAGCTCACTACTATTATGGTTATTATGGTTCATTGCACAGTCAGCCAGATGTCCAGGCTGGAGTTGGCATTTTTGTTCACCTAGCGAGTCCTTCCCAAGGACCTGGGACAGGCAGATGTGAATGCTTGATGGTGTTAAAGGTATCCTCGCTGTTCCCAGTAAAGCTGCCTTTTGCAATTGACTGATGGTGATTTTGTCAATGCCGATGGTATTCAAGTGGTGTTCCAGTTCTTTTGGGATTGCATCCAAGGCTGCTTTTATTATTGGTACTATTATTATTATCAACTTTATTTGCTGCTCATCTCGCAGTTCAAAGCAACTCTGAGTTAACGATCCCTGCTGGTAGAAGGAAGAGAGGGACATTTTATACTAGACTCAGGAGTAGATTTTCCTTTCCTTGATTTACTGAAACCTCTAAAAAGAAGTATCTGCAAGAATTATAGTGTAAATAGAAAGGTCACAGGCATGCTGAATCAATCAACAATAGCCCAATAACCAACTCTGTTGGATCCCATAATCCCACAGGTTGCTGTTACAATTTCCAGTCAGTTCCCTGCTATTGGTACATTGCATTGCACTTAAGTCCACCTCGGGGCTGCCAGCCAGCTGGTCAGTCCATGAAGCTATATGTAAGTGTGAGTTCCACACCAGTGGAAATAGCTGGCCTCTGAGGGAGAGGAAAATTGAGACTCCTCGGAAATTCCCTATCAGCCTTGCTAGGCTTGACAGTTTAGATCTTCTGGAATGGAAGGACCATGTAATGAGGAGTACAAATGGCCTGCTTGTTCTTACTCATTTCTGCCCATCTTGCTTTCACCCAGGATGCCAGTTGACCATCTTGCTTTCACCCAGGACGCCAAGCCCTCTGCTGCTCGCCTTCTGTGAACCGCACCAAGGCAGGTTCAGCTTCTCGCTAGCTTCGCCTTGCCCGGCCCAGCCTCTCCACGCTGCAAGGAGAGCATGGTGCTGCCTGCCAAAACCGGGCAGGCTGGGGGCTGGGCGGCAGATGCCGACTCTCACTCCGCTCACGGCGTCCCCTCCCCTGGAGCCCACAGAGCCAGGTGTGTAAAGTGGGCAAGGGCCAATTGCTGGTCACCTCCAGCCGATAGGGCCTTTCTTCATTCCTCATGGAGGGTGACACTTCCCCAGCTGCGTTTCTTGCCTGTTTTTCTCCCTCCCTCATTGCAAGTATTTTCCTGCCGCTCTGCTCTTAAGGCTGTGCGGCTCTTGTCCAGTGGCCTTTCAAGCCATGGCTACTGGCAGCATGGTCACCGGCCGTGCTGGCAACCTCTCCCTCTCCCCTTGTCTCTTCCTGGGCACAGAGGGAGGAAGGAAGAAGATGGGAATGAGAAAGAGGGAGAAAGGAAGGAAGGAGATGAGAAGGAGGGAGGGAGGGAAGGAAGGAGGGAGGGAGGGAGGGAGGGAGGAGATGGGAATGAGAAAGAGGGAAGCAGGAAAGGAAGGAAGGAAGGAAGGAAGGAAGGAAGGAAGGAAGGAAGGAAGGAAGGAAGGAAGGAAGGAAGGAAGGAAGATTAGAATGAGAGAGAGGGAGGGTTTGAGGGAAGTCCTGCCTTAGTCCTGCCCTGCTGCCCTTTTGCCATCCCCTTGCCCCTTCCTCCTGGCCTATCCTGGTGGGCTCCCATCATCTCGCTAAGGATGCTTTGGTTATAATCATTAATTTTTTTCAAACTATAGTCCAGCCCCCCAACCGTCTGAGGGACAATGAACTGGCCTCCTGTTTAAAAAGTTTGAGGACCCCTGATCTGAGGTGTTGACGATTTGCTCTGCGTCTCCTCAAAATCAACAATTTGCCCCTTCCAATGATTGTATTCCAGATGAATTTTTAATCCTAAATTTAAAAAGCCAAGATCATTAACTGACTTTTATCTAACAAAACCTTCTGGAGAATTCCCTCACATTCCAGGGTGTCATTAAGACATGTAAAATCCAACCCTTCACTAAACTTTCCCCCTTCCTATTCATTTTATTCTACTCCCATAAAAGTGTATTGGTTATTGAAATCTCCTTATAGTATATAAAGCCTCTTCATATTGACTGGTAGATGATTCAGCCCAACTGTAAATGAGGCCAACACAGATTATAAATGCTACAAATCTGTGAAAGATCAGATGATTTATTCATAGAAATTCCAACTGAAATTCATTCCAGTAATGTTTCAGCATAATTAAACTCTTATATAATTTACGTTTTCCTTAAGAAAGATAGCTACTCCTATGCCCCTTCCATCTGCTCTATTTTTTACAAAGAGCAACACAATTTTGGATTCTAAAATTCAGGGTTACCAGAAATCATATTTCTTGAATAGAAATCAAATCAGGTAACACCTCCAAGTAAACAAGTAAGCAAACAGAATTCAGTTCTTGACCTACAGTATAGTCACCAAATTATGTGCATTCCATCTGAAGATTTCTAGAATTAGCTGCATAGAAAAGCTTCTGAAATTCACAAATCCTCTAAAAGTTGCTATCCCCAACACTACTTATACGGCCTTCAAAATAACTGAGAACTTCTAAGGTTGTTTTTTTTCTCCATTTGTGCTATATTAAAAAACCCACATAGTAAACAATACAAAAAAATTCTTTTTAATCAACAGGAGCTCAGGGCCCCATTTTTGCTTCATAGCTACTCCCACATGCCCATCAAAATAAATTGTAGACCCTCAAGGAGATGATGTTTGGGCAATAAAATATTCCAAGAATTGCTTGCCAGCAGCTTTATAGGAGAGACCCTGAGTTGCTCATACATTTTGAATATTTCTGACTCGCTTAGTAGTCATGCATCCTCTGTTCTTTGGGTGATGATGATTCTCCCTATATATATACAGCAACCTGGAATAGGCAGCCTGTCACACTGACCAGGCCCAAATGAGTTCAAACCACCACATTTACCAGAACATACTTGACTCCAATCCAGTTTACCCATGTACTTGAAGTTCTGACTACAAAATACTTATGCAAAGAAAGAATGTCAGACCATATGTGACAAACCCTTCTCAGGAAGCTCATGACCAATGCTGGGAAATTGCACAGTTGTGGAGGAAACTAACTCTCCTGCAAGAGTGAATAAAGTGCAAACTTTAAATGTGATAACCCTATCGTCCCCCCCAAGGGACAGTTTATATTAGCCTGAGAGACTTTTAATGGAACTTCAATAATTACCCCTTTCTTTCCATCTTAAATCTCAGCAAATGCCATAAAGCTTTCATCTTCATAGAATTTTAACTTTCAACATCTTCTCTATTTGCTGTGCATATTTATAGGCTTAGAGCGAAACTGACTGAATTCACCAGCTTGAATACTTTCTTAATTCATTCTATTTTCCCAAGGCTAATATCTCCCACCTTTACCAAGTTTTTCACTACCGCTAATATCAGCTGCTGCTTCCTTCACTCTAATCTTCTGTCTCCTACATTTTATATTTTTTAATCTAAGGCTCTCTGTCTCCTTCAAAAGCTACCTTATTTTTCCCCTAAAAGACCAAACTAATCTCCATCTATTTCTTCTAACATCACAACCAATCTAGCCAGTCAAAGCACTCCCTCACACCTTCAATCCATCCAAAACCCAACAACAGGCAAGCAAGCCGGTTACACAACATTAACTTGCCTGTACCTTTTTGACTGCTTGATGTTCTCTTCTACTACCACATATACTATTGCACATACCTCCCCAGCTTTTTAACAGGTTTTCTGTAAGCAGAATCTCTAGTCATCTACGTACCAGCTGAGCCTATATCACTTGATAGTGTTTCCTTACAGGCCATTTGTCTACTTCCACTCAACATGGCTGCATGTTTGATTCACTCTCCCAGATGATAGATGCATGGGATGGGAAAGAAGCCGTAGTATTGGCTACATCCAGGCTAGGAAGAGCATGATCCAAAACTTTGGTAGTCTTAAATAATGACTTATGTTTAACTGCACTTAGACTAGACATCACCATTCTAGTCTTGGCTTTCTCAAGAAGGACTGTGTTCTTGTGAATTTGTGCTAGTCCTCCCTCTTCTGTGTTACATACAACACAGCAACAAGAAGACAAATCAGAAAACTGGGGTCTTGACCAGAGTGGTACTGAAAGATCCAGTCTTGGCTTCTGTGATTAATGGCTGCTGAGTTCTAGTTCTAGTTCTAGTTCTGCTTGATAACGCCTACCAATTTTTAACATTCCTGCTATGGAAAAGAAGAAAGACTTTTTAATAACTAAAAAAGTGTATGTTAACATGTTTCATTTGTATTTACATCTTTCCTTTTCTTTTATTATTGTATATTTCATCCCACATTTCCCCTCAAGGAGTTTGAAGTAGCATAATTTTCCTGTGCCCCTTTCCCAAGCCACAAAACAGGTTAGGCTGAAGGTCAAGTGGTTTGTGACTGACCTGAAGATACCCAGCTAAATGGGGGATTTGAATCTTAAGGGTGATCCTCACTTCCTGTGATGGCTTGAAGATACTTTGCTAACTTGCTGTTTTTGAGAAACATGTCCTCATGGTGTTGTTGCCATATCATTCTCAGCCCACTATTTAGGCACTCTAGGGAGACTAGAGTTTTGCTGGGGGGAATCACTGCTACTGCTATTTATTATGTTTCATGTGTGCATGTATACTGCTGAAAAGATTACACAACAATGGAGTAGATAGTAAAAGAGAGCTCTTTGCTAGATCAAAAATGATTTACAGGAGAGATAGGCTTCAGGTTGGAGAAAAGAAAGATCCAGAAGAACAATAATACAGTTAATTTCTGCAAGCCTCCTAGAATCCTGCCAGTTTCCGTTAGATAAATACAATACAATATCATATTTCGGTTTCTCTGCTTTGTATTTTAAATCAGCTATTTCAATCCGTCCTGTTTCCCTGACAGCCTTCCCAATCTCCCACAGGATCAACTATCTTATGAAAAAATTTCATAGATGCTGCCATCTAATGGCTATTCAGATTACTGCGCAGCGTGGAATTAGAAATTGCAAAATGAATGTCAGTAAAGGGGCGTTGTCTTACCTGAACGCCTTTTCTCAGCATGATGATGGAGAATCCACGAATGGGTTAACTTCATCCTCCTGCCCAATGAGACTAAGTCAAACAGGTTGCCACACCTCCTGCTGGGCTAGATCCTGACCCAGTTACGACGAAGGTGAAGCAACAGATGATAGTCCGACGTGTTGGCTCCTCCTACCCCCGACACAGGACCTGACGGACCCTAAAGGGGGTGGGTGTGGATTCTCCATCATCATGCTGAGAAAAGGCATTCAGGTAAGACAACGCCCCTTCTCCAGCATGTGGATGGAGAATCCACGAATGGGACATACCAAAGCTACCCTGTCCCTATGGGAGGGAATTAGTCTGGATCTGTGTCCCACTCGATGACACCACTTGTTGTAGCACCCGCCGGCCAAATGAAGCATCAGCGGAAGCAAACTTGTCAATTTTGTAGTGTCGTATGAAAGGGGAAGGCGAAGACCAAGTCGCCGCTCTGCATATCTCATCAATGGAAGCTTGCGTTGCCCAAGCCGCCGATGTTGCAGCGCTGCGGGTGGAATGAGCCATGATGCGGCCGGGCATGGGTAATAAATGTGACTGGTAAGCCCGTGCAATGCAAGCCTTGATCCACCTGCCTATGGTTGAAGAAGATACTTTCTGCCCCATGGAAGAGGGTTGAAAGGAGATAAACAGTGCCTCCGACTTGCGAAAGGCAGACGTCCGTTTGATGTATTGTCGTAGTGCTCTGCGCACGTCCAGAGTGTGCCACTGACGTTCTAAGCCATGGGACGGGCTGGGGCAAAAGTCAGGAAGTATCACCTCCTGAGCCCTGTGGAACAAGGTGTTAACTTTGGGAACAAACGACGGATCTAAGCAAAGGATCACCCTGTCCTTGTGAAAGGTGCATAGATCCTCTCTAACCAAGAGAGCCGCTAGTTCCGATATGCACCTGGCCGATGTGACGGCTACCAGGAAGGCAACTTTCATGGATAATAGTCGGAGCATACATGCCCTGATAGGCTCAAATGGGGGTAAGGTGAGGGCCTGTAAAACCTGTGTCAGGTCCCAAGAGGGATATCGATGGACTGCAGGGGGTCTGGTGTTGGTCGCCCCTTTGATGAAGGAACGCACCATGGGGTGCTGAGCTAAAGGGGCCGAATTATCACATTGTAACACCGTTGACAGAGCCGCAACTTGTCTACGGATGGTATTGGGTGAAAGGCCCTTGTCGAGTCCCTCCATCAAATATTCTAAGATCCTCGGGATGGTGAGGGATGAAAGATCTAACTGCTTTCTGACACACCAAAGACTAAAGTTTTTCCACATGGAATCGTAGATCCTATTCGTAGAGGGGCGCCTGGAAGCCTGAATCATTGAGATGACCCTCATCGAATAGGATTCTCGGGTTAGGAGTTGCCGCTCAAGTGCCAGGTGGCTGTAAGGACCAGGACATGTTGACCCGCCACACTGTTCTTGAAGTGGCGTAGGGCGAGATGTATGGCCCTGAGCTCCAACCGATTTATGTTGTGCTGCAGGTCCGGTTGGGACCACCGGCCCTGAGCCAACTGTGATTGAAGGTGAGCTCCCCAACCAAAGAGACTGGCATCGGTAGTCAGAATGATCCAGGTGGGCTCCTTGAATAATGAGCCCTTTGCGAGCACTGGAGATGTCCACCAGCGGAGGGAGTTCAGAGTCTGAAGTGGGACCCTGACTCTCTGGTTGGAGGAGCTGGTGCCAAGCCTCTGGAATGGGAGCAGGAACCATTGCAAGTGCCTGGAGTGCAGTCTGGACCATGGGACTATGGACATGCAGGAAACCATCTTCCCTAGCAATTGGGAAAAGGTGACCAGAGAAACAACACGTTTCTTTTGTACCTGAAGCACTAGGGAGCGGATGCTGTCTTGGCGCTCCTGTGACAGGTAGACCATGCACTGTCTCGTGTCTATAATCGCGCCCAGGTGTAAGAGACGAGTGGATGATATTGTTTGGTTCTTCAGGAAGTTTATTGAGAACCCGTGGTCCTGGAGGACCCCAATGGATAAAGTCAGATCCGTTTGGGCTGCCTGGATGGAGGTGGACTGGATCAGGATATCGTCCAGGTAACACTGGACCCGTACCGGGACTAATCTCAGGTGGGCCACCAGAGCTGCCAAGATTTTGGTGAACACTCTTGGGGCGGATGAAAGGCCGAATGGAAGGGCCCTGTACTGGTAATTATGACCTGCGTAGGAAAACCTGAGGAACCTGCGATGATCGGGGCGGATGGGAATGTGTAAGTACGCCTCTGTGAGGTCGATGGACGTTAGGAAGTCGTCCCGCCTGATTCTGGCCAGAATAGAATGGAGTGTCTGCATCTTGAATTTTTTGTACATTAAATGGGAGTTTAGTCCCTTGAGATCGAGAATGGCTCTCCATCCTCCTGAGGTCTTTGGCACCACGAAGAGGATGGAGTAAAAGCCTGTCCCTGTTTGTCCGGTAGGCACTGGTTCTATGGCTTTGATGTCTAAAAGATGACGTATGCCCTCGTGCATGAGTCTCTTTTTGGCCGGACTCCGTGGAGCTGGGCAAGGAATAAAGCGGCCCGGGGGCCAGGACAGGAATTCTAAGGAGAGACCCTCTCTGATGGTGTCGAGCAGCCAAGAATCTGTAGTGATGGTCTCCCATTTGCCAATGAAGAGAGAAAGTCTGCCGCCTATGGGGGCTGTCTCCCTGCAGTCACTTATTCCTCCTGAAGGGGCGGCCGCCGGTCCCTCGAAAGGGCCGCTTGGCTTGAATCTGTTGCCTAGACCTGGGACCAGAATGCTCCCATTGGCGGTCGGGTCTGGGAGGAAAAGGTCGGGTAGACGGAGCCCATTCCGAGCCTGTACCCGCACGAAATGGCAGTCTGCGGTACTCCGGGGCAGAGCGTCTATCCACTCGCCTGTTAAGGTGAGACATGACTCTGCGCTTGTCATGGTTCTCCACCAGGTAGGGATTGAGGGACTCACCGAACAATTGTCCGCCAGTGTAAGGGGTGGTGGCCAAGCACCATTTCGATTTCAGGTCCGCTCACCACTGTTTAAGCCACAACAGTCTGCGGGCAGCAACGTTGTAGGCTATGGCCCGGGATGAGAACCTGGCTGCATGTAACGATGCGTCTGCCATGTACTCCGATGTCGCCAGCAACTTACCCAGGCTCTGGTGGGTGCGTACCTGATCCTGGGGAATCATGGCCTGGAGTTCTCGGAGCCATATAATGGACATCCTAGTGAAAAGGGAGGTGGAGGTCGAAGCCTTCACCGACCACGCCGAGGCTTGGTGAGACCTGCAGAGAGAGAACTCGGACTTCCTGTCCTCTGCCTTTAGGGTCTTAGCCATGTCTCCTGATACGGTGGAGGGGGAAACCAGAGGTGTCCGTCCACCACCGGAACCTCTAGAAGTTCAGACAAGGAGGTGGCGACATTAAACAATTTCTTGTCTGTTGTTCCCAGTGTGGGAGGGGTGCCCAGGGCTGCCCATTGCTTTTCAATGGTATTAATAAAGAAGGGAGGACAAGGAATATGCCTCTGAGTTACAGTAGGCTCAGAAAATAATGGATTTGAGGCCTGGCTGGTGGAGGGGACTGTTTGGGTCTCCTGATCCGAATCAATTTTTGCCAAATTAATTGTCTTAGTCAAAAGAGATTTGAATAACGATGGGTCAAATAATCCAACAAATGGGGAAGGATCCGGGGATGACTCCTCATCTTCAGATAAATGTATCTCCCCTGGTTCATATTCTTCTAGATATGGTTCCATATCGGGAGAGGATTGTTTGGGAGCAATGGAGCAAGGGTAATCTGCGGGCTCTGATGGGTAATGAGATGGCGTGATTGGTGTGGCAGATTCAGCCCTGGACCTGTGGAACGATGAGGCCATGCCCTGTGCAAAGGCCTGGGCTATTAGAGCCTGAAACTGTTCCGGCCACATCTTTTGAGGGGCAATGGGGCGGAGCCCAGCTGCTGTGGGCGTGAACGTGGCCTCTGGTCTTGGCCGTATTCTGGGTGAGGGTGCCACCCATTGAGGGTATGCTGGCTGGGTCAGCATCCCATCCTCCTGCCTGGTGCCTCCTTCAGGAGACCATGCCCTCTGGGTAAGGGTGCCAGGGGGGGCAAGTTGTGGATTAAAGAGCGCCCCCTCTGTCGGGACAGGAACAGCCGGGGCCGTCATGTCGGCCTGCTGTTGTTGTTGGGCCTTGGAGAACTGCCTCTCCAAGGCGAGGTGTCTCCTGTTGGCCTCCTTCTCGGCCGCCTTAGAGGGGGTCTTACTGGAGATAGCTTTGGCCTTGGCCTTCAGCTTCTCCGCTGCCTCCAATTTGGAGGACTTGCACCTCTTTTTGGCTGGAGAGGCCGGACCACCATGGGCAGTCATTGAAGCCACGTTGTCTTCCATCATGTCCAGGATCCCTCAGTTGCAATCTGAGGAAAATCTCAAATATGGAAGCAGAGCACTGGGTTTGGTGGAGGCCCCGGATAGCAGCAAAGCCGGTAATTGCTCTGAACGATGGTGGCCACTGGACCAAGGATTGGCCTCACGCACACCAATGAGCTCCAGGTGGCTGTCAAGCCAAAATGCCGCAAGGGCCGTAGTCAGGTGGATGGTGGCGGCCAAAACCATAAACTGGCAAGCGCCTGCTCACACGTCAATTCAGAATGGCGGCAAAGCTCTAAGCGATGAGGCCACAAGCAGGCACAAAATGGCGTCCGTGAATGAGGACCAATTGGGGATGGTCCTGAATGGTAGAAAAGCGGTGCCCGTTGGGCAGTGACCGCGAGGCCCGAGAAGCCTAATTTTCAAATTTATAGTCCTCAGGCAGGGAATCCTCCAAGAGGAATTCCCCCAATGGAGCTGTCAAACGTCGTCGCGGCACCTAAAATGGCGGCCGCGATGAGCCCTCCAAAATCGCGGGCCGCTGGCGAGGCCTGGGCCGAACTAGCAGACAACAGTCTGCGGGCAGCAACGTCATCCAGGAGAACAGCAGGGGTGGCTAAAAAAGCTGCAGCAGACACACTCAAGAAAGGAGTCCAGCGTCTCAGGCTTCGGCCGAGATGTCGGCAATCTGCGGCACCCCGCGGAGCCCGCCGCTCAGCTGAGCTGCAGGAGGCCTGTCAGCTAAATTCCGATCGCCGGTTGTTAAAAGGCGATCGGAAAGCTAGACGGAGAAATTTAAGGTGAAAGGATTAAGAATCCACAAATGGAAATACGACCTGCCAAGTCTGAAGGAGCCAACGATACATCCTGTTGGGCTAGAGAGTAAGTCGTAACTGGGTCAGGATCTAGCCCAGCAGGAGGTGTGGCAACCTGTTTGACTTAGTCTCATTGGGCAGGAGGATGAAGTTAACCCATTCGTGGATTCTCCATCCTCATGCTGGAGAAGGATACATTCATTGTTCAACTCTGCCTGTGTGCCACATACAATCAAAACCATAACGAATTTGCAGAGAGGAGTTCTCATATTGCAATCCTTGGCCTTCTGAGTCAATGTAAGCAGAAAGTGAACTGTAAATTTCATTCCAGAAAAGAATGGGCACCGGTCCCATGTAGTCAGAGTAACATCCACAGATCTGCTGCATGGGTGATCCACCTTATCATCAAAGCCATAGTAAATAATAATACAACATAAATAAATAAAAAGGAAGGATTGAACCCAGGCCACCATATCATCCCTTCAGAACAGTGCTGGATGGTTGGATTCTCTAGAGGCAAATGATGCTGAGAAGGAGCGAAAAGGAGAGCAGGGAATCTAGCAATTACTAGGCTGTAAATGCCCCAAAGTAAAAACTGCACAGACAGCAGTTTTGGTTTGTTGCTAAAATGTGGTAGAGATAGATTGTGTGGGAAGCACAATTTACAGCCCTTCTGAGTCAAAGATTGGAGGAAAAAAAATGTTAACATGGTCTCAAGGAAGAGTCCTTCCCTTCTGGATCTAAAGAGAAAATGAGTTCCCAAACGGATGTGCAAAATTGTCTGCGGTCTGTTAAACAAAGAATGCAAGCGGATTTGTTCGTCCTGTATTCCCAGAGATGCGATCATATATCTGAGATCTGTTCTACGTTACGTTCCACAACATGCTCTGTATGATAACATAGTATAAGGAAAGGAAAGGAAAAAGAAGTATACTATGAAACCTATACTGGAATTAAGAGATCAGTCTGGAAGAATTTAGATAATTATTAATGCTAGCTTTCTCTAAGGAGAAGACTCGTCTGAGCTTAAGTATTTAATGGCAAAAAGATTTCAAGTAAATCCTCTTGATGTTCCTTGCCTGCTAATGCTGCCTGTTCAACCTACTGTGCCAGGGAGGAGAGGAGGGAGGGAAGGAAAGAAGGAAAATAATTGTTCTCTGAACCATTGAAAAGCCACTGTGGAATGTGTTGGAATTTACCAAATTAAATGTGGTCCTCAAAAAGGAGGAACTAACCTTTCGGAACTTTCTTATTCCAAAATGATTATTCATTCAGTACCAGTTATCACCCTTGTGGCTATAAGTTTAGCATTAAAAAAACCCCTAACATGTCACTTCCACAATTTGTTTCAGCAGCTCCCAAGTCTCTCCCCAACTGTTGCTGATTTTTTAAAAAGAAGAAGATAAAATTAAATTTTAAAGACTTGGTAAGTTAGAAAGAACGGCTAGTGATGGATTTAAGGCACCATCATTTTGTTTTGTTTTGACCAAACCTTGTTTTCCTTGCCACCCACATGTAACTCCCAATATATTCCACATGACTCACATACAGCCTTACATCTCCCTCCCCCCAAAAAGATTGCATACATAGGTAGACATGCATGGGGTAAAACTATTAATAATGCAGGAATGTATGAAAGGGTAGTTTTTCAATCTGACTTGAACTTATTACCATGTAACATTTACCATTTTTCTTTCAGGGATGATCTATATTTATTTTTCACCTATTAGGAAAGCTGCAAAGGTCCTTGTTCATCTGGGTTGGTAATTTTACATTTTGACAGATTACCAGCTTATTTGGACCAGTGTTCCTTTTTCTTGAAATGCCACAAGCCATCTCTCTATATACCTATGTGCATAGAAGCAAAATGTAACTAACTGTCCACATGGCCCCTGATGCTTTCCCTACTGGAGAACGGCCTGTCACTGGGTTCTGTGACAATACTTGCTATTTTACCATATAAGGAATGCCTGTATTTCATGCCGCTCCCTTTCCCCCCTCAATATTGCCAATTCTAGCCTAGAGTGCTTCAAGTCACATTTCCTACAAGAGTGCAGGTATGGAATATGTATAGATACATAAATAATAGAACTGAAACCATCCTTAGTTAAAAATAGATATTCTACTTAATAAATATTTTACTTACTAACTTTAGGATATAAAGCTTCCTTGACGGAAACCTCATGTTCTGCCAAAGAGATTAAAATGACCCTTTAGTTCTGGCTTTGCAAGCAACAGGTGACTGATTCTGAGAGGTTCCCTTTGTTTTCTTTCTTAATGTCTATTACTCAAAAATATTTCTCCCACTCAAATATCCTTTAGGTACTGGAATGTCATTGTGAGTCATTTTGACTAAAGGGGAGTTTCTAATTCGTGGGTAGTTTAAGCGGTTTTCTAAACAATCAACATGCACAAAGAAATTAAAAGCAACATAATTAAAATACATTTATGAATATTGATAGCTTTCTTTTAGAAGCCAGGTTGAAAGGGAATATTTAACACTTTTTCTATAAGTTTTCTAACTCAAAAAGATACTCAACAAACTTCTAAATGCAGGGACCTTTTGAAAAGGAATTTTTCTGTGCTAAGATTCATAAGTGTTGAAAGTATTAAAAGCCAGCAGAGTTGTTGGATTCTTGGCCTTCTCTGAGCTTGCTTTTCTTCTTGCAGATGTTTCATTAACTAACCTAGTAATAAAATATCTGCAAGAAAAAAAAAGCAAACTCAAAGAACACTGAGAACCTAATAATTCAACCCTGAGCTACGTATATTCTCCACTATTGCAGCCAGAAAGATATCCAGGAAAATTAGTAGGACTATATTTCTTCCACCTTACAGCACTGGTTCCTGGTATATATTATCCACCAAGGCAATCGTTGGTTCCATATCATGGTTAAAAGCCCAACTAAAATGGGTGCAGAATCAACAGTTTTTATGTATGCCTGGAGCCACCATTTACTTATTTATTTGTTCGTTTGATAGGGCTTATATGTTGCTCAATTCCAATCGAGCTCTAAGTGGCTTTTTCATTACCAAATTGGCCAGAAATAATATAATTGAGATTAGCCTATACTGCAATTACCCAGCTTTTTTGAGATAATGAAAGGTTCCATTCTTAGTGTAGATGGAAACATGTCCTTCATGCACAATGGGATTAATCACCTCTGTTACCTCAGAATGTTGCCCATGTTCACTGATTTAATTAGCCAGAAACTAATAGTAATACTAGACGGTCCTTACGGTTTAGCCATGTCTACAGATCAAAGGAAACCAAAATTAGATGTCATGTAGTGGGCAAGTTTACAATAACATGACTTGCTTAAAACAAGTCCCAGTCAAAGCAGATTGACTGTCAGCACATGTTCCAGCTTCCCTTTCCCTGATGATTCACAGGACAGAAAAGCAATACTGGTCTATACTGTGCAGACAAGATAGTAGCAGAGAACTATATATTCTCTGCTGGTTTTGCCACCATGGATTAGGTTTCCAATGAGATTTATACCTTCTCTAATTCATCTTGGTATTTTTTTCCCATTGATTTTGAAGCTCTCATAATTCATTAAACAATAGGACAGTCAAGATTTTGGCAATCTCTCTGACAAATGAATTCAGGAAGCACCTGGATCCATCAAGCATTTGGGGTTGACCATTTAAATTAATTTACCACCGGTGGAGAGTCATAACCAGTCATTAATCTAGTGCTGACAAGGGAACGAACCCCCCACGACAACAGAGTCACATAAAGCATCTCTACTTTTGAATCACCAACACTATTCAAACCAATACCAAATGAAGGGTATGCCTTGCTCTAGGCACAGGCCAGATAGTCACTGGGACAAATCCAAGGTTGTCATATCATATATAAAATGTTGAACCACGCTTATATATTCATGTATGTGTGTGTATGTATTCACATTTATTATCAGTCTAAACAATTTCCATTTATGTAGAATTAACTTACAACCTTTGTTTAAACACTGCAGTGTCACACTAACTGATGCAGAGAAGTTAAAGATTCCTCCATCATCACTGCTTCCTCTTTCATTTTACTGAATTTGCGTCTATGTTTCGCTTCCTGGCATTGTTCATAAACCATATTTTATGACTTCATAAAATATGGTTTCCATGGTTTTCAGTGAAAATATCCCAAACAATTGAAAAAAAAATCAAAAGCACTTTGGGAATGAGGGCTTCTTTTTAAGAAAGTTAACATAACTGATACTTCACACTGAAGGGACATGAATTTCCTATTATTCAGTCGATCTCTAGTTTCCTTGGCAATGGTGATTGGACTGCTTAGTTTTTGATAAGTTATATAAAATAGTTAGGGACAAGAGAAAGAAGCCAAAAAATCTAATGTGCTGTGGGAATCTTCATTATAATAGTCTTGCAGAGACAAAAACATTGTTTCCAACCCTTTTTACAGACATTTTTTTACTTTTATTCTTACTCTTTTTTTCCAGTATCTTTGAGCAGAGTTAAGAACATCAAAGAATCCCCGATGTATTTATACAAACCATATATCTACATTTTTAATTCCTTTCTTAATTTATTGGTTCTTTATAAATCAGTGCTAAATAATTTAAAACCATGCTTATGAAAAGAGAGTTGGATTCACCATAGGTAGTGACAAGATTTCTGCACTAGAGTTTACCTGGCTCTAGAGTTTTGGCAGCTGGAGTATCTTTAATTTATCATTACTAGTTTCCATGCATGCATATGGCATATGGTATATGCATATACCACCTTAGATGAATTCAAATCGCCAGGACCAGATGGACTACACCCCAAGGTTCTGAAGGAACTGGCAGATGTGATCTCAGAACCACTGAACTATATCTTTCAAAGATCCTGGAGCACTGGGGAACTATCAGAGGACTAGAAAAGAGCTGATGTAGTTCCCATCTTCAAAAAAAGGGGAAAAATGGAGCCAGGAAACTACAGACCTATCAATACCTGGGAAGATTCTGGAAAAGATAATCAAGCAACGAGGCAAACAAAGTCATTACCAAAAGTCAACATGGGTTTGTCAAAAACAGATCGTGCCAGACAATCTTATTGCATTCTTTGACCAGGTGACAAAATTAGTGGACAGGAAGAATGCTGTGGATATAATTTACTTGGACTTCAGGAAGGCATTTGATAAAGTAGACTACAACCTACTATTTAATAAGTTAGAAAAATGTGGGTTAGACAGCATCACCACCAGATGGATTCGTAGCTAGCTGACCAGCCATACTCAGCATGTGGTCTTCAATGGAACTGCATCTACATGGAGGGAAGTGTGTAGTGGGGTGCCCCAGGGCTCTCTTCTGGGCCCAGTGCTCTTCAACATCTTCATCAATGATTTGGATGAGGGGATAGATGGGGAACTCATCAAATTTGCAGACAACACCAAACTGGCAGGAATAGCCAACACTCCAGAAGATAGGCTTAAGATACAGAAGGATCTTAACAGACTTGAACATTGGGCACTGTCTAACAAAATGAAATTCAATGGTGAAAAAAGTAAGGTTCTACATCTACACAAGAAAAACAAAATGCACAAGTAAAGTATAGGTGGTACCTTGCTCAATAGTAGTAACTGTGAGAGGGATCTCAGAATCCTAGTGGACAATCACTTAAATATGAGCCAGCAGTGTGCTGCAGCTGCCCCAAAAAGCCAACACAGTGCTAAGCTGCATTAACAGAGGGATAGAATCAAGATCACATGAAGTGTTAATACCACTTTATAACACCTTGGTAAGGCCACACTTGGAATACTGCATCCAGTTTTGGTCACCACGATGTAAAAAAGATGTTGAGACTCTAGAAAAAGTAGACAGAAGAGCGACAAAGATGATTAGGGGACTGGAGGCTAAAACATATAAAAAATGGTTGCCGGAACTGGGTATGTCTAGTTTAATGAAGAGAAGGACAAGGGGTGACATGATAGCAGTGTTCCAATATCTCAGGGGTTGCCACAAAGAAGAGGGAGTCAAGCTATTCTCCAAAGCACTTGAAGGCAGGACAAGAAGCAATGGATGGAAACTAATCAAAGAGAGAAGCAACCTAGAACTAAGGAGAAATTTCCTGACAGTTAGAACAATTAATCAGTGGAACAACCTGCCTCCAGAAGTTGTGAATGCTCCAACATTGGAGGTTTTTAAGAAGAGACTGGAGAGCCATTTGTCTGAAATGGTAAAGGGTTTCCTGCCTGAACAGGGGGTTGGACTAGAAGACCTCCAAGGTCCCTTCCAACTCTTATTATTATTTTTATAAATAAGCCTTCTCACATCATAAATATATGGGCAGTTAAGCTGCCATAGTATCAGTGGGTCTAGCTCAGTGCAATTTATAATACCACAGCAAACAGCTGTAAGAAATTTTAAATATGGGTCATTCCCAACCTTCCATTTCTTTTTTTTTAGCTGAAGTAGCCAAGGACTGAATCTAGTATCTTGTGCAACCAAAGTATCTTCTTCTTCCCTAAGATAATCTATGGCTTCTTTAGCATAAATGAAGATGTGCAACCTTTGAAAATGATGAAATGATGAAATAAAGATGATGTCTGAAACAATTGCCCTTCACTGACAAGATCTCTGCTTTTTGTTGTTGATGTTCTTGTTTCATTTCAGCTGTATAAAATAGACAACAGAAATATCTAGAAAATTATGTCTAGCCTGGAGAAAATTGATAGGAAGTATTTGTTTCTCCCTTTCTCATCATTCTTCTTCCACTGAAGCAAAATGATGGGAGATTCAGGGCAAGCAAAATCTACTGCTTTTCATTGTGCTTGGATCAACTTTGAAAGCCCACAAAATAATAAACTAACTATGACTATCTCAAAACAAACAACTTAAGCAATGTCAATCATGCTTGGTATTTGGAAGGGAAACCATCCAGAGATCTTATGGCTATAGGTCAGATTAGGAAGTTGAAAAAAAAAAACATATCGGAAAAGGGCAAGAACAACCCACTACAGTATTGGTGCTTAACAAACACACATATCCACGTAATCACTAGGACTTAAACTTAAGTTGAGAGAGCCTTTATCTTTGAGAGAGTCTTGAGAGAGCCTTTACCTTTGACCTCAAACTATGTTGAGGGCTTTAGGCTGGATAGTTTCAAAAGAGGTTTAGATAATAGCCAACAGTCATGAAGGGTATTCATCATCTTCCCTGTATCGGAAACAGGATATTGCTGGAAAATTCAAGCAAGCAAGAGTACCTTCTATCCTGAGCTTCTCATAGGCAGCGACGTAGACTAGAATGGAGAGCTAGTTAGATTTGGATCTGATTTAGCTCACTTCTGATGTTCTTATATTCTTCGATATATAATTATTTGTGCCACTTGCATGATGAATGGCAGAACTTGCATGATGACTTTATAAGACAGCATTTTCTATATACAAAATTGCCTTCTGCCAGAGTAAGCAACCAGAAGAGAAAGGCAAGACATATTCTTATTGAGAATTAGACAAATTCCCACCTATCTGAAAGCTAAATAACATTAGAGTGATATTTCAAAGGCTATTCTTCTTATTCCAGAGCCAAGGCAATATACAAAGAACAAGATGTTTATATACCGTGTAAAGTTATGTAAGCAGGTACAGTGGGATTTATTACATCACCCAGTACTTGTTAGAATTTTAGAGTATAAAAATAGGAACAAAAGCAGTAGGAATAAAATGGAGAAATAATCTAGAAAGACAACATATTAATAAAAATGTAATTCCCTTAACTTCTGCCCTCTGCAATCCATCATATCTAGAAGGCAGATGACAGAGGAAGTTCCGCACAACTATACTTTGATAAATCCACATCAAAATTAGTTACCTTTTGCAAATGTCTTGCATATATAGCTCATTTTTTCTTTTTAAAAAATCCATTTAGCTTCTATAACAGTAAAGGTCTTTGTTGCCATGTGCACTCAGCAATTTTCGTTTTTTGTAGCTTGCTGGATACTGAAATCAGCATCAAATAGTAGTGAACTATATATATCCCTTCACTTAGAAGAGTTAGCAATAGGCAAGATTGCTTCCTAAAAAGAGATTCATAAACATGTTTGAATTCAATAGTTTAGGATTACGATTTGCAGCAAGTTTTACTTGTTGAACTGTTTTGTCCAAAGTCAAGTTTGGATTGTTTGTAAATTGCTTTTGGGCATTGTAGGCTGTTAATTTTTTAATAAAAAAATAGCTTAACAACTAGGATGACCTAGCTGAGGACCATAATGTTCACATTTTGGACAAGGAAGATAGATTGAGAGAGGAGTGAAGGAATCCATTTATGCCAAAGTAGAAAATCCTTCCCTCAATAAAGGTGGAGGCTTCAGGCACAACCTGTCCCCCATTTTTTAATGCTGCTCTTGCATCAGGCCCCAGGAAGATTAAGACCACTTCACAAATTCACCATGGTCACACTTAGCAACCCACCTAAGACAAAGATTTAGGAGCAACTGCCCTTAATGACTTGCGGCCTACTCAATTAATGAGTCTATTAGGGGAGAAATGAAACCACCTGGACAACTTATATGAGGTCCTCCTAACCAACCTGCTCAGACTGAAGAAGCTACTTGGATAAGTAGTGAAACCAAAAAAAGAAAAGTCCAGTTGCCATGGCTCAACTTTCAGACAACTCTACATGGATAACTGAGAATCTTCATAACCAGACACTTAACAACTAATTTCCCTTATTATTTTTATAACAAACACAGCAGTGATAGCAAAAATTAATCATTTTCTTTTTCTATTTAAACCCTGTCTTTTAAATTTCAATTTCTCAATGAGCTTACCCTACAAGCTTTGCCCCACAGGTTTTACCACTGCAGATATTTTTCACTTGTCTGTGATGAGCAGTTCTACTCAGGTTTGCCTCTCAAAAGAATAAAAGTATCTTTTAGTTGTTATCAAAAAAGAGTTAGGAGTTCTCACCAAAGGAAATGTTGAATTCACAAAATAATCAAACTATCGAATAGGCGAATAAGCCAACAAGTCCGAGAAGAGCATAGTTCAAACAAGAAAGAATGTACTCTCTAACCTTTAAAACAGGAGTAATCACTCCTGAATTAATGCAAGGGCTTATTTCCAAAAAGCTTGCTAGAATTGAGCTGCATATTTGGCAATGCTCCATCTGAGGAAAGTGAATTATTTTAATTTCATTTTAGCACTGCCAAATTAGGAATCATCTCTGTTCCAACCTCATCGTGCATGTCCTTTCAAAAAGGTGGTTGCTGGCCTCAGCAATAAGGCTGTAGCTATAAACATTCTTTTTTTTATTTTACTTTTTTATCTTGATATTTGCTGGGTTTGGTTAATTCACAGATCCCCAGATGGAAGTTTGCAGAAGTAAATGTTATGCCCTTTTCATCACCCATTAAAAAATAAAGTCCATTTACAGCTATGACCTTGCCTTGCCATCAAAGCCAGGAGCAGTTAACATAACAATGGGAAAAGCTCTGCAAATACCTAGGTGGTTTGCATGCTGAATTCTTTTTTTTTTTTTTGCTCTTGTTGTTAAATTATTGTAATTTAAATCTTGTTCAGCAATGTCCTACTGTCTTACACGCTACATATAGTCCTGCAGAGTAGCTGCTTGTTTATAGATATTGGCGACCTGTCTCCCCCACCATTAGCTTTATTGTAGTTAATTCCAATAAATTGACTTCACAGGTAACATTTGCCCATGCTTTAGGGCACAGTTTCTTAACCTTAGCTACTTGAAGATGTATGGACTTCAATTCCCAGAATTCCTCAGCCAGAAATCTGAGAGTTGAGGTCCACATATCTTCAAATGGCCAAGGTTGAGAAACACTGCCACAGGGCACCCCCATAGTGCAAAAATTACAGGAAACTATTGAAATTAGACCAACCGCAGGGGTGTTGCAACTGCCACACCCACCTATCCCTTCCCCACATCTCCCCCACATACCCAGCCCAGCAGGGCAAACAGTTACTGCTGTGGTCCTGGGGGACTGGGCCTACTCCCCATCCCACCATGTCCAGAAAACCCACACCAGCTATCACAGGGCCCATTAGCATGCAGAAATTGCTCCATTTATCTTTTCATTTTTCTACAGTATAGTTACTGACAGGTGCACCTAGTCAATGTGAGGTGCAGCCTTCTTTGCCTCATTCTGCAAATTCATATGATTTGGAGAAGGAACCTCTTGGATGATTAAAGGAATGGCTCCAGATTTCTGTGTGCCTGTGGGCCCTGTGGTAGCCAGCTCGGGCCTCTTGGTCTATGGTAGCTTCCTGTGTGCCAGTGTGCCTGTAAACTTCATTGGGCCTGCCTTGCCCCTAAGGCACACCCCCACACACACTCTACTTAATGACCTGTGTAATTGCTGAACCATAATTGGGAAAGCTGGGACTCCAATCACTGAACAAAGTGATCATGTGACACTCACTTAACAAGCACTTCCCTCAATGATGGAAGATTTCAGTCTCAATTGTGGTCGTAAGTTGAGGACTACCTGTAACAAACAGCTCAGCTGGATGATTATTGAATTTGTATTTGTTATTAGTTACTGATGTGGTTGACACGTCTTGCTTATCCATGTCTTTAATGATGGTTTTTATTTATTTATAGTTTATACTGTAATTGGCTAGATTTCACACATTAATGCCACATAAACTATGGTTCATAAATGACAGAGGCTGGGTTCCCATAGAACATTAAACTAAAATAAAAGCAAATCACATTATAATTTAGGGGCAATGTGTGAACTGAGCCATAGGAGAGGCGGCAATCTGCAGCATACAGGTAGCATTTTGTTATATTACCCCAAATTCTGAAATAAATTTCTTTCTCCACAGTGAAGAAATGTTATTGCTTATTTGTTGTTTAAAGCAGTGGTTGTCAATCTGTGGTCCACGGACCCCTGGGAGGTGAGATGTCGTCACAGGGGGTCCACAAAGGCTTGAAAAAATGTTATGATTTTTTGCAGTTAAATCTGAATGAATGAGTGAGTGAATGAATGAAAGCAAAACGGAATGGGAAATAGAACAAAATCTTGATTTTCCATGCTTGTTTTGTGAAACTCGGCTTTTTAAACCTATTGCCTCAATTAAAAACAATCAAAGGTATAAATCGGCTATGAGAGTAGCTGTCTTATAAAGATATTATAATAGGAGCATGTGCATTAACAGATTAATTTATTTCCCCTTCTCTCCCAATTTAAAGGCCCTTCATGAGAAAATTGAAATAAATACTTGATGCAGTCTAATGCTTTAAATCTTGAGTTAAGTCTTGGTGGTCTGTGACCATGGTCCGTGGCCACAAAAGATATTAAAAGGGGGCCGGGGTGAAGAAAATGTCAACCACTGGTTTAAAAGATTATGCTATGAATCCTTTCCTAATCTGGGCCCTTCAAATGTGTTAAGATTGCAATTCCTCATCAACAGGGGGAATGGGGTGCTAAGTGAAGGAGGCAACTACACTTTGTCATTGGGAGGAGGAGTTTACCGACATTCTAAACATACTTTTACCCTGTTTGACTTTATTCATACTTTATTTATTTTATATTCCACCTCCCCAATATTCAGGGTGACAAACTGTTCCTCTTCCTCGAAGTCCCTGAATTTTAATTTGCCCTACAAGATAGGCTCTGGTAAAAGAGAAACTTGAAGAGATTTTGCGATTGGTGTCAGCTCTTTGAGATAGGCCAAGTCACAAAATAAGCCTATTAGGGATTCCAAGAATATTTTTATTGTGTTAAGATAATGTAACAGAACCTTGAAGACCTGACCAAGTTTTTTTTCTCCCCTCTTCTACTAAACAAAATCAAAGTGTGGTTATTTTAAGTTTCTTTCTCACACTTTCCTCTTTCTCAGGACTGTGTTATCTTTTCTGAAATTCTCACTCTTTTCTTCCTGCCCTTAATGTCTCATACCTTTTCCAAGGTCCGTTCTAAATTCCTTTTACAACATATCACCCAAAAACTAATCCCAGCCACAATCAAAGAAAAGAAATCTGCCGATAATAGGACAAGAACAATAGATTCTCTATAGAACTGCACCCACCCCCAACATTTCTGCTTTCAATCTCAGACTGAAAGTTATGGGAAGCAGAGAATCGATTCAGCACTATGCAAATTCCAGATGCTCTTGCATTACTTAACTATATCTGCTTTACCTTCTAGTATAGTGAGTTTAAAGGAAGGCAGAGATAAATCATTCCAATATTATTGCAAAAACCCCTACAGGAATGTAGCTATTACTTCACTGAGATTTAGACATGATTTGAGGGAGTTTACCTTCTATATCAAGAAGCAGGCCTAGTGGCTGAGTAACAGCTTTGCATACAGGATTATCTCAGATTCATTTATTGGCATTTCCAGATCAGTCTAAAGTAGTTGCACTCTGAAGTCCGATTTTTTTGCTACCATTTTAACTAGGAATTCTGAATTTCTGAGTCACCAACATGGAGCTAGATGAATCAATAATTTGGCTCAAAATAGGACATATTCCAAGGACGTAGATGATGTGGAGATCGAACAAATTAATGTTTAACCTTGTTATTGAGAAAGAGATAGAGAATAGCAGATATTTTACTGGAGTGGGAAGCCTGTGGTCCTCCAGATGCTGCTGTTCTCTGTCCAGCTCTGGTGAGAGTGGTGTTACTCATTATCTCTCATGCAATGGTGGTTGATTTTTGTAACTTGCTCAATCCTACAACAACATATGTTATAGAACTATTAAATTTCTGTCCTCCTCTGATAGGAAACAATATATTCTGTTGTATCATTTGCTAATACTAGAAATTGAATATCACAGGTAGCCCTCAACTTACGATTATTCATTTAATGATCACGCAAACTTAGAACAGTGCTGGAAGAAAATGACTTACAACCAGTCTTCGCATTTACGATGGTCATAGCATCCCCATGGTTATAGGATTAAAATTAGGCATTTGGCAACCGGTATGTATTTACGATGGTTGCAGTATCCTGGAGTCACAAGACTGCCATTTGTGGTCTTGCCAGGGGGCTTCCAACAAGCAAACTCAATGGGGAAAGCTGGATTCACTCATCAAATTGGAAGTGACTCACTTAATGAGTGTATTACTTAGCAATGGAAGTTCCAGTCTCAGTTGTGGTTTAAGTCAAGGACTACCTGTATCTAATATTAGAGCATCTTCAGTGATCTGATAAAATATCCAACTTATCATGGTGAAAGGTCTAATCCTTCATTTCTATTACCTTATTGTCTTTTTTTAGAAGGGCACTGAACAAATATGAATTCTATGAATTCAGTATTGATAGATTGCACTTATAATTCTAAAATGGATTGGCATTTGAATGTGTGTCATTTTCTGGGCCTGACCATTAAAAATAAGCATATTTGTAATATTGAACTACCTGTTCCTTTTGGCTTCTAAACTTCTTCATAGGAACAAACAATCTAACATTTTGGGAAAGGCAAGAAAGGAGCATTCCTTTTGTTCCCTTATGAACCATGAACTACTCTCTTTCCTATTGTAAAACAAATGCACCCATATTCTCTGTCAAAGATGAGAAGGTATGCAGCCATTACAAGAATTAAAAAAAAATGCTGTTTTTGCCAAGCTGGTCCGATAACAACCAATTTTCTTTCATTGTTTAGACCACTGTATTGGATGGATAAATGAGTGAATTATATATACATGTGTGGAGTGAAAAAGATTGCCTTGTTTTTTCCTCATTTATTTAGATGTTTCTTTTTGGACAGCAGTATTTTCTGGCTAATGGTCAAAGTGATGTTTTATCTTTATTCCCTGGTCTTTCCCTTCTTTGGGAAGCAGCACTATGGGGCTATTAGGCCTGAAAGGCAGAGGAGTTGCCATGGTAACAGATGATTGAGCTTGGAGGCACATTGAATAGGACTTCTGGGGTGGTTACCAATCCACATAATTTCCATATGCAAATTAATTTCTATGTATTAATTTCTATGTTTATCAACAAATGAGGGGGATATGTCAATACAAGATGGCAAACCCCTTGCAAAGACCTGTTCTTCATATAACTAGCCAGTTAAGTTGTAACAGTGTCTGATTCATTGCCCAAAACCATAATCAGGCATTGCTTTCATAGTGTGTTCTGTCATTCTGTTTTGTTCTACCAGTTTGTAGGCTGACTTAGAAAATGAAATGCCTCAAAATAGAACAGGAGAGAGATCAATAAAATAAATGAGCAGAATCATTCTGCAGTGCCAAGTATTTCCTTTAGCTTATGAACAGGGCCTCATCTGTTTATAGTTTTTGTCTTTTATGAATATGTTTATGCCTTTTATGATCATGTATAGTTGCTTAATAAAGAGTCTTGCTATTTAAACAAATTATTTCACTGGATCATAGCCAACAAACAATTTAATCCCTTCTTCCAGGAATCCTCATCCCATACAATAATGTTGATGCCTACCTTATGTGAGACAGAAGAATTAATTCAAATTTTAAATGTTAATGTAACTGCTTTAGTTGATAGAGTCCCAAAATGCTTAAAATTTTGCTCAAATGTACTCACACATAGGTGCATGCCCAAACACACATGAATCATTTGTATATTATACACAGTCCAGTTTAGAGGATGGTTTAAAATAGACCAAACCATTTGGAGCCATTGCAAAATTACTTTTTAACTAGAAAAGTAATTGATACAACATTCCTTCAGATTCTTCAATTGTAAGTGTCTCTTCATTAAATTAACCATGACATATAGTATAGGTATATGGTATAGGTCCTCCTGCTTGAGCAGGGGGCTGGACTAGAAGACCTCCAAGGTCCCTTCCAGCTCTATTTTATTCATTCTATAGTAGTAAATTTTCAGAGGGGCAGGCAATCGAGTCATGCATACTTTCCATTCCCCCAAAGTGCAACTGATAGTTATTTTCACCAAATTTATGGACAGCTAGACCTAGACCAGCAAGAGGGCAGAACTAAACACAGAAATCCCTGTAGCAAGACATAGCTAGAGGGCCATGCAGTCCAAGGTAAGACTGCAAATGAGGATGAGGCTTCATTGGCAGAATCTGTCTTACTTAGATGGAAGAAAGCCTGAGGTTAAAGACTATAGACGATTCCACAGCTTATGGGGAGCACAGATCTCAATCAGAAAGGAATACCAGAGGCAAGAGGCACTAACAAAGATGTGCAAAGGATGGTTGTTGGCATTTTACATGTTCTTGATTTTGAAGGCTAACACATTTTGCTTTTGTCTTTTTAATTTCTCTCTTGTTTTTTTGCAAATCTTCTGAATTTTTGAAAGAATTGCAAAATAGACAGTTTCATTCTCAGGGTGGATGGAGTATGCCTCACTTTGCTTCTCTTACGATTTTATTTTCACAGCTTCCATATATGTAGAGGTAATTTACTCTTAAGACTTAACACTAAGAAAGATTTATGTTTCTACCGATGTACTGTAGTCTATAAACAAAAGGGCAAGTATTAGGTTAACAGAGAGGATGCAAGCAGCACATGTTTGCACCATATGCTACATGTGGATTTAAGAGGCTGCCGAGTTTTACAAAAACAGGATATTGTAACAGTCTACTGCAGCCTTTGGAACATGTGAATAAGCAGCAGCTCTGTTATTGTACAGTGTACAGTCTAATTTATATGACTCAACAACTCGGGAGGAAAATTTGTTATGGGAATACACTGCAGTAGTTAAAAAAAATTCTCATTACTCATGACATTATCAAGGGTTACTGGGTCACTGACCTCTTTCAACATGGAATCGGGAAAAATGTGTGTTGTAAAGGGCAGGCCTCCAAAAAGAAATGATAAAGGAAATTAGAGCATTGTTTCTTTATTTATAAGCGGAGAACTCTAAATAAAAAGACTGAATCCAGTAACGAGAACCTGACAAACTTTGCTTTGAAATAACCTCAAAAGCAAAACAGTTTTTCAGGCAAAGCAAAGCAAAGATATGAGAGCAACTTACAGTCTTTTATTATACACAGTATAGGTGTCAACATCCAGCTCGGGAATCCAAATAAAACTCCAGGTTCATTCCGTTTCCGAAAATCTTACTGTTTATTGAATACACTGCTTAGCTGTGTCAAAGCAAAACTATCTCTGAGGTTCCAACACCAATTCATAGTCTTAAACAATAATTTTCGCAGCCAAACCCCCAACATCTTTCATAATCCATATTAACAAGTTCACTTTGTTATGGGAACCATTTGCTCCAAATCCACACCTGTTCTGGTGTCCTTGGCAATGCTTTAAGCTCTCATGGTCTTCAGCTGAATTGAAGAAATTTCGTTTCTCGTATCTTCGTAGATACCCACTTGAAAGTAACACCTCCCCTCCTTAATCTAAAGGCAAGTTGAAATGCAGAGGCATGTAGCTGCCAAAGTTTCATCCTTGACAATAGGCCTTGCTAAAGCCTTCCTTTGCTCTACTCAACTGCTAGCAGCACAGAAGAACAATTGCCAATGAGCCTGTACCGTGGTTATCTTAGTTAATTTTCTTAATTTCTTTCCATGCTTTCAAATGCCTGAGGTGGTACTCTCTGTCTATGTAGTTAGAATATTACTCTTGCTTTACATCAGCTTCATTGCCTGTTCCTTTACTTCTGGGTGCAATTCAAATGCTTATTTATTCGGCTTGGGATTAGGCCATTTGCAAGACTGATTCCTTATCCATCTCTAGGAGATACAAAATAAATCCTGCTGTGGGTGCTACTGTTACTGGAACTCTGCAAATGAGTACAGACAGAGAAACTGTCTGTTGTATCACCCATGATGTGGGACTTCCTTGCACAAGAGATCAGTCTAACTTGGCATCCTCCAACCTGGGACTTCCAGCTAAATTGGACTATATTTCTATCATATCAGTAGAGATATAAATTCATATTTGATTCTTATCAGTTGAAATCAGTGGGACGTAAACTCTTTCCTGGATTACATTATAGCTATAGACACAGGCCAAATAACAACAGTAAAAGCTATAAATTAACATTTGGACTACTGTATATGACTTCAGGTTTACATGATTAAATGTTATTAGAAGGGAAATTAAAAAGGAGAAACTAATATGAATTGCTCAATTAAAACTCACTGAAATGCTCTATTTACACATGAATTATGATAACGATTCCATATGCTGGGACCATTTGTAGAATGGTAATCAGGAAGTATGCTCCAACTGAACTTTGTGTGTTTTGATTCTGAAAAGACTGGAAAGGTACTTTATTTATTAGACTTTTATCTCGCCTTTATTACTTTGCTTATAACTCAAGTAAAGAATGTTCATTTTAAACTCCTTCCTATTTTCCTCACAACAACAATCTTGTGAGGTGGCTTGAGCTGAGAGAAGGACTGGCCCAAAGTCATTCAGCTAGCTTTTATGCTAGAATGGGACTAGAACTCCCAGGCTCCTAGTTTCTAGGCAAGCACCCTCACCACTACACCAATTAACTAAGACAAAACAAGCAAAATTCTGGGCCTTTAGGCACATTTGGATTATTAAGAGCATATCATTACTGCTCTCACAAAATGGCCACTATGTGGGGTTTGCCTGTTCACAAAATGATTCCTAAGTGAGCACAGCAAGTCACAGAACAAATTTGCTGAAAGAAAAAACTGATAGGCATGCTTATTTTCTATAGCCTTTAACATGTTTTTATATCTTACCTTACTTTGACTTTTCTGGGCAGGTATCTATATTAAAATTTGTTTATGAATAATTTGTATACAGATATCCCCAAAAAGCAACGTTTAATTTTAAAACATATGAAATACCTGAGTGTTTCCCCTAGATTTGTGTGACTATGCCTTTTAGAAATAGTTCCCACTATGCATTAAAAAGAATTTCCCTTGTAGAAAATAAAACATTACAGATTTTTTTTTAACTTAGGTTTACCACAAACTTTATATTACAATTAAGTGGGAAATATGGACAGGAGATTCAGAAGCAGATCATTCCCCATTAGTGACTTATAACATCTTCTAGAGTCATTCAACCATTGTAGCAAAATGAGGGCAGATTTTATATCATTTTAATAATGCTAGATGAACTTATGAAGATTCTTCCAATCACTAGAAATGGCTCTGTCTCAGCTTCAGCGGTAAGTCTGCGAAGCAATTTCCTGGCGACTCTATTCAGGAATGAATTAAGACAGTAAGAAAAGCCTCACAGGTGAGACAAAGAGGCCCATCTGCTCCATTTATGAAGAAGCTTAGTGGGAAGCTCATAAGCAAGTTATAAAAGTTCAGTCTCTAAATATGAATAAATACATATGTATTTGTTCAAATTGTGTAGCTGCCCATCTTGCCTAAGTCATTCTTTATCCAACAAGCCAGGCAAATGCATACATTTAATTCCTTTAATTTAGAGATGTCACTGCTGGGTAACTGCAGGAAGTGCTTGGGATACGTGAGAAAAGACAAATAATTAATATTCTACACTATTCCTTCAAGAGCACCGCTAAGCTAAATGATGAGATAAGCTGTGTTGGCCCTGCATTTGGCTGTTTTATGCAGACACTAATTACACCACATCCTATTAACTATTTCATGATTGAATAGATGGGATAATTGAGGTAAGAAGTAGTACCTGAATCATTTAATAAATATTATTAGTATCAGCTGTTCAAGTGTTTAATTATATTAGTCTAGAATTACAGGTGATCTCTAACTAGATTCGCTGTTTATTTCCTTCAAGCTAGAATGCCAGAAACTCAAAGGACAAAATCTGTCCATACTCTGATTTGTAGCCACGTTTTCAGTAATCGAATGTACAACTATTGCATTAGGATTTGCTCATGGATCCATTCAATAACATTCAGTTCATCCTCTTCTTTTTATCTCTTGTTTTGTACTAAGCTCTGGTGAAGGATTCAGAGGAGTGGGCCCCAGTCTCAAGTACCTTTTTTTTTCATTAAGTTTTACAAGGTGGCAACCTTATCAAGGACATATTCTTTAATTTTGATAGTGCAAAAATAATTCTTGCCAGAGAAGTGAATGCAGGAAGAGTTACTAGAAGAAACTTTCAATAATGCTAAGCCATCTGGTTGGGCATGGAAGCTACCACTGCCAGCAAAATGCTTCACAGTGTTATTGGATGAGGTTACAGAGATTCTCTTTTGTAGCATTGTTCCCTGAAGCATGTGCAAAATAATTTGCATATGTAAAATGTTCTTGCAGAAAAAATGCCAAGACTAGATTGGTTTTTGCTCTTCTGCAAGGTTAGCATACTCAACATTGCAACATAGTCACATTGATTAGGTCGGTGGTACATTTAGAGGTAGAAATGTCAGCCTACCATTCCAGCACCAGACTTCAGCTAATCTTGAGACGGAGGTCTATATTTTGCAAAAGTATAGGGCAGGGGTAGGCAACCTCGGCTCTTTTATGACTCATGGACTTCAACTTCAAGTCCATGAGTCATAAAAGAGCCGAAGTTGCCTACCCCTGGTATAGGGTAACGGGTGTGAAAAAGTGAAAAATTCCACTGTTATATCCAGTCCATATGTAAGAACATAAAAACATCCTGTTGGATCAGGCTATAGATCCATCTAATCCAGCATTCTGTTCACACAGTGGCCAACTGGATGCATTTCAGAAGCTCAGAAGCTCGAGAACAACTGTCTCCTTCCTCTGTCCCTTCCCAGCAATTAGTTTTTCGTGTTAGCTGCCTATGATTGAGAAGGCAGTAAACAGCCATTAATGTTAATCACCATCAGTAGCCTAATCCTCTGCGAACGTGTCCAGTCCCCTTTTAAAGCCATCCAAATTGTCTGCTTTTACTACAACTGCTGGCAGCAAATCCCAGAGTTTAAATATGTATTGTGAGAAAAAGCATTTCCTTCTGGCAGTCCAGAATCTCTCTGCATTTAGTTTCATGAATGACCTTGAGTTCTTCCACATTGCGAGAGAGGAAGAAAATTTATTTCTCTCCATGTTATGTGTGCCATGCAAGATTTTATATGTTATCTCTTCTTTATTCTCCTTCATTCCAAGTTCCTTGTGGGAAACTGCTTGGATGCCCTTTTTATAGCTTTTCTAGCTCTGGGATATCCTTTTCAAGGTTCTATAACAAGAATTGCACACTTTTCTTGCACAGAGTCTTAACATAACTTTTATGGCATCATTATTAAATTTTGTTATTGTTGATGTCCTGACTCAATGTCTGGAGGTGGGGGTATGGATGCAGAGCAACAAGGTTCAGTTCCATCCTGGCTTTGTGTTGTGGGGCCTTCTGTTTTGGGATTTACCACCTCTTTTTCTGGATGGGATTGCACAGCCCGAAACAGACTTGATGCCTACAGTCTGGAGGTCCTTCTGGACTCAGGACTCCAACTCAGAGAGCTGGTGGCAACTTTGGCAAGGAGGGCCTTTGCACAGCTGCATGTTGTTCAGCTGTGCTCTTTCCTCGCCAGGAAACTTTGCTCTCTGTCGTCCGGTTACCTTCTGAATGGATTACTATAACATATTCTGCTTGGGGCTGCTCTAGAAAAGCATTTGGAAGCTGCAGCTGGTGCAAAATGTAGCAATATAGGCAGTTATGAGCATTCTTCGAGTAGCACACACTGTATGTCTGCTCCACAAGCTGCACTGGCTACCAGTGTGCTTCTGAGTGCAATTCAAGGTGCTGGTAATAACCTATAAAGCCCTACAGAGCACAGGACTAGGATATTTAAAGAACCATCTCTCCCCAGTTATATCTACCCATCCCATTAGATCTGGCAGGAGAGGCATGTTACATTTCCCATTTACTAAGGAATGCCATTTTACCGGACCCAGGAAGAGAAGCTTTACTGCCATGGTGCCTGCCCTTTGGAACATCATTCCCTTGGTTCTTCAGTTGGCACCCACCTTTATGGCTTTTAGAAAGGAGCTGAAAACTTGGATGTGCCATCATGCCTGGGGGGTCTGGCAGTAATGGTAAACCTTGGCAGTAGCTACGTTAAATAGATGTATGCTGCATATTCACAGGCTGTGATTATGTTTTACTGAATTTTAAATTATTTTAGAATAGTTTTATGCTGTTGTGTTTATTTATTTATTTTGCTATTTCTGTTGTTTTGTTGTGAGCTGCTCAGAGTCATACTTCTGAAATGGATGGCTATACTAATTTAATAAACAGACAAACAAACAAATAAAATGGGGAGTTCTACTTTCAATTCCCTTCATAAGGATTCTAAGCACGGAATATGCCTTTTTATAACAGCTACCCACCAGCTGACATTTCACAAAGCTGTCTACCATGATTCCAAGATTCATTTCCTGGTTGATCACTGCAATTCAAATTCCATTAATATATAGGCAAGATCTGTTTGTGCCAGCATGGATTATTTTATCCTTGCTTATATTGAATTGCTTTTGCAATTGTGAATCCAGTTTAGAGAGGTCCTTTGTTCTGTTTTATAAAATTTTAATTAAAGATTTACAAAGAACATAAAACTAACACAAGTTAATAAAGGATAAAAAAGCAAAGAAAAAAATAAAGAAAAGAAAAAATATAGAAGAAGAAAACTAAAAGAAATAGAAAAGGCCTCCATTTCTTCTACAGCAAATACAGGTACAATTACAATATTGTCTCTTACGTTATGATTACAAAAAACCTTCACATTTTTCTATTATCTATGTAGCAATATCAAAAGCAACCTAATCTAAATCTTTTTTTTCATTATCCAATTTTTTTCTAATCATCAGAATGACAAATCAAGAGTGCATTTTTTCTATTTCATGCAAAAAAAGTCTATAAGGAGTTTCCAACCAGCCATAAATAGATTTTTTTTCCTTTAATGAAAGAGGTTAATTTAGCCATCTCTACAAGCTCCATCATCTTCAGCAGTCATTCTGCTATTGCTGGGAATGTCGAATTTTTCCACTCTTGAGCATATAATACAGCACACACACACACTCTTTTTTGTTGTTTGTCCATTAGTCCCAAAAGAAAAGTCTGTGGTTTTATTTGTATAATCTTTAAAATCTTATAGATTAATATATGTATTTGTATCCTTTCATGTTGTTCACAATTCCAGCAAAGATTCAAAGTATCTTTATATATTCTAGATAATGTCTCTGGTGACAAATGCTAATGATAAATTCTCTTTAATGCTGAAGGTGAATTCCATTCCTTTCAATCATATATTTTCCCATAGATCTATTTGTATATTATAAGCAAAGTTTTTAGCCCATTTTTCATACATTCTTTTATTTGTTCTTCTTCTGCCTCTTTCAAATTTCAACAAAAATGTGTACATTTTAGCATATTCATCATTTGTATAAAATCCTATTTCAAACTCAGTCTTATTTATTTATTTAACTTATATGCCACCCATATCTCCTAGAGGTGACTCTAGGTGGCTTACAACCAATCAAAATAATAGGATAAAACATTAAAATAATATTAGCACTCAAATTGACTTAAAAATTAACAAAGATGGCAAAGAAGGGAGCAAGATGCACACAGGGAGAAGTTGGGGGTCTTATCTCACTCCATTAACCACCTCCAGTATGACATAGCCCCATCAGGCCCTTTTGAAAGGCCAAAAGGTAGGGTGCAGATCTCACCTCAGGGGGCACAATATTCTCTTGAACACAAGTCTTACTTTGTTCAAAATTATAAAATCTTTTATTTACTTTAAACCCTTCTGATAATTGTACATAAAAATATCCACTGTCGTGGAAATCCTTCTATTACCACATTTTCTCTTGATTTTGCTTTACAATCCCTTTGACAGAATTCTAGTACATCACGGTAAATTAACTCTGTGTATTTACTTCTCATTTCTCATCTACAAAATAATTTTTGTGCTGAAAGCCACAAATGTATTTTTGGGCAGAACCTAAATTTACATTTATTCCATATTTATAATAATAATAATAATAATAATAATAATAATAATAATAATAATAATAATAATAATAATAATAATAATAATAATAATAATAATAATAATAATAATAATAATAATAATAATAATAAAGTTGGAAGGGACCTTGGAGGTCATCTAGTCCAACCCCTGCTCAGGCAGGAAACCCTATACCATTTCAGACAAATGGCTGTCCAGTCTCTTCTTAAAAACTTCCAGTGTTGGAGCATTCACCGCTTCTGGAGGCAGGTTGTTCCACTGGTTAATTGTTCTAACTGTCAGGAAGTTTCTCCTTAGTTGTAGGTTGCTTCTCTCCTTGGTTAGTTTCCATCCGTTGCTTCTTGTCCTGCCTTCAGGCGCCTTGGAGAATAGCTTGACTCCCTCTTCTTTGTGGCAGCCCCTGAGATATTGGAACACTGCTATCATGTCCCCCCTCGTCCTTCTCTTCATTAAACTAGACATACCCAATTCCAGCAACCGTTCCTTATATGCTTTAGCCTCCAGTATTTTAAGTATAGCCTGGCTAAATAATCATTTTTAAGTCTACATTCACCTTAGTTTTATCATACCATAAATATTTACACCACCCAAATCTCAGATCATGACTTTCTAAATCCAATATCCTTCTAATCCTTAACAATATCAACTCTTCCATCCAAGTTAAGCAAAAATATAGTTTTAAATCTAGTAGATCTAATCCTCTCTTTCCTTCACATCTTGTAACACCTTATATTTAACTCATTCATCAACTCTGTTTGATTTTGTGTCTTCATATTTTTTGTTAACAAAAATATTTTATTTATTAATCATTAAACCAGCTAAGGCACCAAATTCTTTTAATTTACTCATTATTTATTTATTAAATTTTCTTCCTGATAAGGTGACTCAGGGCAGCTATACAGAAAGTTCATTAGAAATTCAGTTCCTTTAATGGGTCTGCTAAAGTCAACACCAAAAACATTTGCAAAACCTTTTAACTATTATTGTTTTAATCATTGTGCTCATGTCTCCTCATCTTTTCTAATATTTTGATTTAATATTTCAAGAACTAAAATAAACCAAAACAGGAAACAATGGGCAACCTTGTCTTATTCCTTCTTCAATCTCACATGGTTTGGTTGAATCATCATTAATAATTATTTACACTGTCTAAGTATAAATTAATTTCACCCATTTTATAAAATTCTTTCCATAACTCATATCTTCAAAAACCTTAAACATGAAAGTCCAGTTTAAGTTGTCAAAAGCCTTCTCTGCATCTAGAAAGATCAATGCAGCTTGTTTTTCATTATGTTGTTCCAAATATTCCAAATATCCAACACATTAATTAATCTAACATTATCTTTCAGCTATGGTGGTGCTATGGTGGTTAGAATGCAATATTGCAGGCTAATTCTGCTGACTGCCGGCTGCCAGCAATTCGGCAGTTCGATTCTCACTGGCTCAAGGTTGACTCAGCCTTCCATCCTTCCGAGGTTGGTAAAATGGGAACTCAGATTGTTGGGGGCAATATGCTGACTTTGTAAACTGCTTAGAGGGGGCTGTAAAGCACTGTGAAGCAGTATATAAGTCAAAGTGCTATTGCTATTGCTATTTTTCAACTGTCTTGAAAGATAATGTTAGATTAAATGTTAATAAAAACCCACACTGATCCTCATAAATAAAGTCTCATAAAATTACTTTCAATCTTTCCATTAAAATCATTATAAACATCTTATAATCATTATTCATCAATATATTGGTCTGAAATTCCTTGCTAAAGTTAAGTCCTGTCTTTCTTTAGATATTAGCAGGGCTTTTTTTCTCATAGAACGCTCAGAACGGAGTTCCGGCACCTTTTTTGGATGGAATCTTTGTAGGGTAGGCAAAGTGGGTTGTATGACATGTGTGAGTTCTGGCACCTTTTTTTTTTTTTTACAAAAAAAGCACGGATATTAGCATTATGTTGGCCTCTTTCCAAGTTTCTGGCATTTTTCCACCTTGTAAAATAGAATTCATCATGTCTTGTAAAGGCTGTAAAAGTTCATCCTCAAAACATATATAATATATACTAGCCCATCTGGCCTAGATACCTTTTCTGATTTACTCTTTTCAATTGCTGCTGAAATTTCCCTTATCATTATAAGTCCATTCATAATTTGCCTTTGTTCTTCTATAATCCTTAGTAAATTTTGTTTTCTCAGATTCATCTATTTTCTCTTATGGAATATTCTGCCTCAGTTTTGGCAGGTCATTTTGGAGTTCTTCACAATCTCTGTTTGATTTTACCATGCTAACCATCTAATGTTTTCAGCACATATGGTCACCTTGCTGCTCAACCCTAATCCAGATAATTATTTCCAAGTTAAAAAAAAGGACTAAGCCCAATATCAACCCCTATGAGATGCCATTACACTTATTTTATCAGTGGGAGGTAATCAGTTGCCAATCCATGAAAACATCCGCCTTCTTATCACATGATTTTTGAGAGACTTTCCACATAAAGTACCCAACTACTTGCACTTTGTCAAACAGAAAAAGAAAATGATTTGAAAGATGAAGCTTTGAAGGAAGATATAGTAACTATTAAAGAAGAGTAAAATTTAATAAAAGTATTTGAGAATTGTTTTAACTAATTTTGCCATTTTCTTTTAGCATTTTCACTTCTTTCCTTGGTCTGCTGTATTGGCTCCCTCTTCTTGAATTTCTATGGAGATTCTCAATCATCCAGGTTATGGTTGTCCCAAAGGTGCTTTTTCAAAAGGCAACTGAACTTTTGGGACCTCTTCTTGAATCTTCAAAGAAGGTTAAAAATCCTTATGAAACATAACAAAATACATGTAATACATGTAATAAAATAAGCATCTCTCGTTTGTTTTGCAGAAACCTCCACGTGTTTCATGAAACACAGAGCTCCTATAGAATATGTGATGGACAGTTGTCTGTAAAAGAATAAGTATTTGCTATGACTTGCCATGCTCTACATAAAAAATATACATTCAAAATTCTCAGACACTGAAGTGAAAAATTATAATGGAATCCTAAAAACTAGTTTTATTACAACATTTCTTGATCAGTTGAGCTGCACAGTGCTTCAGATTGCAAGGAAAAAAATTATTTTGGCATGTGGCTGAATGTTCGGTTTGCACTTCTTAGCAACTCTTTAAAATGGCTGCAGCTGCTATACAATCCTAGGAAAAGCCACCACTGGTTTAGGGAATTGCCAAGAATGCTAACAAGAGATGCACATAGTGGTGGGATTCAGCCGGTTCGCACCACTTCGGCAGAACCAGTAGCTAATTTTTTGTTGCCCAGGCCCAGAATGGACTTCCGGAAGCGACATCCACACAGAGAACCAGTTGTTCACATATTTGAATCCCACCACTGGATGCACACCCACATCTGCTCCAAAGCAGATTTTCTCCTTTGAATTTGATATCATTCAAATAAGAAAATTGGATTTAAAGTAAAGATATATTACATAAAGACAGCAAACAACTGTGCTAGTTTGGGTACTGGTTAAGATGTTGGACAGTCACCAGGAAAGCTCAGTTTCAAGTCCATTCTCAGCTACAGAAGCTCAGTGAGTGACTTTAAGCTACTCACTCACTGCCTCTCTTTCTCTCCCCAACCTCTCAGAATTATTACGGGGGAAAACGGTAGGAGAGAGTGCTATGTACTTAATCCCGAGCTTCTGAATGAATGGCAGAGAATAAAAACTAAAGCATAAGTAGTAAGAAATTGCATCTCTGTTTATTCATATTTTGCTGCCAAAGTTTGCCAACATAATTTTTGGAAGCTGCAGAATTGGGATCTAATGTCTACCTACAGGCCATGGGTTGCCGGGTAAATGAGAAAACAGGTTTCAAATATTTCAAAACAAATAGGTAAATATGAACACTATCCCCAATCTTTCATTGCAGTTTTCTGCCACTCCAAAATGAATGCCATTTAAACACAAAGGTAATTGTTTAGTGATCCTTGATTCACATCACTTCTGGACACAAGAGCACGTCATTCTTTCCACAGAGGCAAAGAGTTGTGCATTCACGTTCATTCTTAGGAAAGCAACTGCATGAATATTATGTAATAAACATAAGGACCTCTTCAATAGCTTTTGGCTCAATCTTTCCCAAGTTTATTTCTGGTGATTTAGTGAATCAAGCTGGAATCTTGGGGGTTTGGGTATAGAAAACTAGATTTGTGTTCATAAAAAGTTGACTTGGAGGCAACACGACAGAGATCAGCTGCAGAGAATTGTTTACTTATAATGCAAAAGTTACAGTTGTCTGGTATTTCTTGCAATAGAACAAAGAGGAGGCTTTTACTCATGTAATGAAATTAATTATAGTAAAATGTCATGTGGGCTGTTTGGTTAGTTTTAAAAGGAGAGTAGACAAATTTGTGGGGTGCTTTATATCCACCTCCAGCATCAGAGGCAGATGCTTCTGAATAATACCATTTGCTGCTGAACACAAGTGGGAAGGTGCTATTGCGCTCATGTTATTGTGTGAGGCCAGAGGCATCTGGTCAAAATACACTGTGGGAATAGAATACTTTGATAAGTAAACAGGCCTTTAGTCTGATCCAACCCAACCCAACTCTTCTTATGCTTTTATATTACATGCGAGACCAAATAATGGATATATAGCAATAAAAATGACAAGGTGTGTTAGCCTTCCATATGCAGTAGCTATAAATATCTAGGTACCAGATACCACGGCCAGACAATATATTAGGGACTTTGCTTTCACATCCTTATAGGATTTCAAAGCTATCTGGTTGCTCATTGCTGGATGCAGAATTTTGGACTAAATCAATCTTGGCCTGATCAACAACTTTATTTTCACGTGAAGATTGTGTGATAAATGTAGTTGCTCAGATTGAGTGAAGATCTACATAAACAAATTGGTAGTTGGGGGCTTTTGCACATGGAAGCAATAAAGTATCCTTACTCAATATGGAAATGGAACAAATTATTCCAACATAAAAAGTGGGAGTAGGGGTGGGGAGTGGCTCCAAATAAACCCTTTCCGTCTACACACTAGTGGCTGAAGAGCTATTTCCCTTTCCACAGGGAAAGAGAAATAACAGAATAACAGAGTTGGAAGGGACCTTGGAGGCAGTGGTGGGATTCAAATACCTGAACAACTGGTTCTCTGCATGGATGCAAGTGTGGGCCTCCGAGGCCTAGAACGGACTTCCGGAAGTGGCATCCACGCACTTCTGGCAGGCTGTTCTAGGCCTGGGAGGCCTCCTTCCAGAAGCAGTGTGCATTCAGCCGGTTCTCCGAACTCAACAAAATTTAGCTACCGGCTCTGCCGAACCGGTGCGAACCGGCTGAATCCCACCACTGCTTGGAGGTTTTCTAGCACAACCTCCTGCTCAAGCAGGAAACCTTGTACCATTTCAGCCAAATGATTGTCCAATCTCTTCTTAAAAACTTCCAGTATTGGAGCATTCACAACTTCTGGAGGCAAGTTGTTCCACTGATTAATTGTTCTCATTGTCAGGAAATTTCTCCTTACTTCCAGGTTGCTTCTCTCCTTGATTAGTTTCCATTCATTGCTTCTTGTCCTGCCTTCAGGTGCTTTGGAGAATAGGTTGACCCCCTCTTCTTTGTGGCAGCCCCTTAGATATTGTCATGTCACCCCCAGTCCTTTTTTCATTAAGCTAGACATATCCAAATGAGGTGGAAGCAGCTCTTCAGCTGCTCCCCCATGATAAAGCTTTACTGTGGTACCTTATGCAGAATTGTTTGGAACTGGTACTTCAGCCAGCACTGCCTCTGAAAGCTTGATGTGAAGTGCCAGAGTCACAGAGGAAGCACTCAAGGCACAAATGACAGACTTGGCATGATGTGCTTCAGATGGATTGAATGGCACAGTTTGTGCCATAAGAAACTGAGAAACTGAGAAAAGGCACACTTTAAAATTGGAGCAGGAAAACATCATTCAGGCTGCTTGACTCAGGTCAAAGCTGAGTTCATTTAGCAATCAACAATGTCATCAATTCACATCCTTACATTTGTTTTTTAACTCACTGATTCCTGAACTGTGGTTAGCAGTTCAGGTGGAAGAGCCTAGAATCATAAAACCAACAGATCTAAAGTAACGTTTTTGCTTGGTATAAAATCCAGGCTAAATAGGAAGACCTTTAATGTTCTTCATCTCCACAAGCAACCAATCTATATATAATCCTGCTTCAGGGCCTGGAAGAACTTGACAGCACATACTCTAATCAATGGTTCTTAGACTTATGACATGAAGTTACAGCACATAAAGCTTCTAGTTTGTGTCTATGTGGCTCCACTAAGATTTCAGAAGGGTGGGGAGTTCATAGCAAGATATTAAACTCCTAGTTATATAGAAAATTAAAGGCCGTGTTCAAATATACTCTATCTATCTATCTATCTATCTATCTATCTATCTATCTATCTATCTATCTATCTATCTATCTATCTATATCTATATCTATATCTATATCTATATCTATCTATATCTATCTATATCTATATCTATCTATATCTATCTATATCTATATATATATCTATATATATCTATATCTATATATCTATATCTATATATCTATATCTATATATCTATATATCTATCTATCTATATCTATATCTATATCTATATCTATATATCTATAGATATAGATATAGATAGATATATAGATATAGATATATATAGACATAGATATATATATAGATATACTTTTTAGTTAAACAATTTATGCTATCTAAATGTGGAGAAATGTTCTTTATTGATTGAAATCCTTTGTTACTGAAGTAGAGCAAGAGAACAGATATATTCCAAACTGATAATAACTCTCATGTCTGATACTTAATAAAAACATTTATCCCACTATTAGTAACTCAAAATGGAAAGAACGACAACAAAAAAGTCAAAACAAAACATAGCATTCTTTTCATTTAAGAATCTCTTTTACAGACATGGTAAAACTTTATGATTGTTACTGCTCTCTGTTATACAATACATTTGAACTGGAAAATGAAAAGGATGGATCACATGAATAAGGACAATTTAATTCAATTCCTCATAATGCTAGAATCCAAAACATACCATGTCAGATGTGGATATCATGAAAAGATGGGAATGGGAACAACTGTTGTTGCTGTACAGATCAGTCCTAAATGTGAGAAGTAATAATTATTTAAAAAGACAGATCTGGTGTAATAACAAGGCATGTACACATGAGACTGGGCTGCAAACATCCAGACAATTAATACATGGCTGCAAAGAGATACTGAAAACTCTCTTTGTTGCTGTCTGGTGGTAGTCCAATTTTTTGTAGCCTAGATGTAAGCTTGATGAAACATGGAAGGTAATGTGAGTGGAGTAACTATAGAAAGTTTACACAGAAGGCTCTGTATAATTTAGGTTTATACAGGTACTCTTCAATTTACAACCACAATTGAGCCCAAAATTTCCAACGCTAAGCAAGACAGTTAAGTGAGTTTTGCCTCAGTTGTTAAGTGAATCACTGCAGTTGTTAACTTAGTAACATGGTTGTTAAGTGCACCTGGCTTCCCATTGAGTTTGCCAGTCAGAAGGTCACAAAAGGTGATCCCATGACTCCCTGACACTGTGACCGTCATAAATACATACCAGTTGCCAAGCATCTGAATTCTGATGATGTGACCATAGAGATGCTGCAACGACTGTAAATGTGAAAAACGGTCATAAGTCACTTTTTTCAGTGCCATTGTAACTTCGGTCACTAAACGAATGTTGGTAAGTCAAGGATTTCCTGTAGTATTGGCTTTTGATTTCCTTGTTGTTGTTGTTAGTTGCGAAGTCGTGTCCGACCCATCGCGACCCCATGGACAACGTTCCTCCAGGCCTTCCTGTCCTCTACCATCTTCTGGAGTCCATTTGATTTCCTACAGTCATTTAACCCACAGGATCTGCCATATCGTGGGCAATAACATGCCCTTTGAATTAAAGGCAGAAAGGTTGTACTAAATGAGGAAAAATATATTGGAAATACAGTAGTCAACTATTTTTTTTTTCTCATGCAAGGAACTTTCCCTCTTTTTTCTTTTTTTTTGAAAACATGGAGTAGGTTTCAAACACCAGAAGTTCTTCACCTGGCCAAGTTTCCGGATGACCGCGATCACTACTCGACCACTGAAGGAGAGAAAAAAGGGTAAGACGTCCCGCACAGGGAGCTGAAAGTTACGGAGACTGTTCAAGCAGGTTGCTAGGCAACCTGTTCACGCTCGGCCCTTCTTACCTTCCCACTTTTGAATTAGCCCGTACGGAACGCGTTTCCTTCGATTTGAGCCATCTGAAGACCCGTCGCTGCGATGCATTCTGGTCCTCGACAATATGGCTGCCTCCTTGGTGTGCTGCTGAGGAGAATTTGGCTCTCCGGAACAGTTTCCTTCAGCTTCTCCAACCCCGCTACTTGGGGAACTTCTCCGCGAAGAGGAATCAGCAGCTGTCCGAGTCGGGGAACATAATGGGTCGAATTGGGCGCCCACCGTTGCAGCCGCACAAAAAGCAGGCACCTCCGCGGGGGTAGGACGATTATTCCCCTCTGGCTGCACGCTGTCGGAAACGGGCCCAGGAGGGAGAGTCCATCTCATCGCTTGGTCCAGAGTGATCTCCAAGGGGTGATCTTGGCGGCGAGCTGCTTTCTAAGAACAGATACAGTCAAGCCTGGAACAGAGAGGTGCCTACTGCCAAATCGTTCCTTTCTTTCCGAATTCCTCCTTATCCTGTTTGCTAGTTTTGCCTTAAACGGGAGATCAAAGTGCAAGCCTCTCCTTTGTAGCTGTACTGTGAAGAGAATCCTGCGCTCAGATTCTTCACGTCTGAATCCAGATCGACTCACTGAAGTTCACAGTATATTCTAACAGCCCATCAAAAATAAGAAAAGAAATCTTAAGAGAGTATATGTTGAACAGCACTGCCACAGTTGCTTGAGAAGTGATAATTTGACTCTCCAACTTGGATAGCACTGATTTCTCAACTTCTGCTTTTCCTGCAATTTCTCTACAGTATGTAGCACAAGGCATCAGCTTTATTCTGAGCAAGAGAGACAAGTGTGGTATCACTGCAGCTTTTCTACTTTAGCTGTGATTGAAGTGCTTGGCTACATAGCTACATAGAAAGCCATGTTTTCTATCTAAAATACTTTTAGACTGATCATATCAAACTTTGTTTCAAGTGCGCATTGTCTGATAGTCTTCTCCTAAATTAAATCATTGTATTGTGGGCAGGAACTTTTTCAATAAAAAGAGTTATCTGTGGTCACCCTATATCTCTTGAATATTGAGATAATATCCTGTTTCTGAAGAAGGATAAAAAAAATCCATGTACACATCTGTGATCATTATTTCATCTAGACAACAATAGATCATTGACTACCAGATAGTTTCCCCTTGTATAGTGATTACATTACTCCCTGAGATTGTCCATTCTGCACAGGAATTTCCCAGCTGCTGTACAGGGAACATTGTTATACAGTTTAACAATAACATTCATGCATCTATTTTGAAAAAAGCATCTTCTCATAAAACATAAACCTAAACAACAACTAACATAGTGTCTTGTTATCCAGTTACTTCTCTTAAAACATTTCCTTGGAGTAGTGATTTTTCTTCTACTGGTTACTTTGATCCCTACTTTTCTTGATGGAGTCTGATATGCTGCAGTCACCCCTCCTGGGTCTTGGGGAGGAAGATGAGTCAGACATGACGGACTGGAATTTGCCTTTGGCCTTTATGAAGAAGAGGCACTGTGAGAAAATTGAGGGCTCCAAATCACTGGCTCAGAGTTGGCGGATGAAAGACCGGGTAATGATCTCTAGCAGAAACTTTTTATTTGGAAACAAGGGATTCTCTTACTGTAATTAATTTGGGGGTATACACCTTGTGCTTAGTGAAGCCACAAAGTTTTTCTAACTATGGGATTTCTTTAATCTTGAAAATTTGTTAAATTGCTACAGTGCATGCTAATAAACAAATCATGAATGCAGTTAAGATAGATTTAAAGTTTGTACTTTGTCTTTTAAATAATAAATATATTTATTTAATAGTATGATAATTTACTGTTTGGGAAATTATCTGGATGGAGAATAATCAATGAATGAATGTCAAGCAGTTTGTATTTCTGATAAACCTCGTTGCTTAATTTTGTTAGCTGTACATTGAACACCATATTTTATTTATTATATGTTTAATCAAAACTGGACTCAATAGTACTAAAGAAATTGGAAGGCCTGTAGATTTTAACAGCTTTAGAATCTTAGGAGACCTTGGATAAAATACATTGCTTTTGGAAATGATATTACACTTACAGTCTGCATGTTAGCTCTTATGACATATTTATTTTATTTTTATTTTTTATTTACTTAAGAAAATTTATATGGCCGCTAAATTCTCAGTGATTCCAGGTGGCTTACCGAGATAAAAATCTCATGTAAAAACAATAAAAAGCAATACCCCCCACCCTTCTGGCGATAACAGTCAGTCAGATAAACCCCTTGATGGGCTCCATCCCACTCTGGGTTGCCCAGGCCTGTTGTCAAAACCAGGCCTTCAAAAGAGTGTCAGAGTGAGGGCCAATCTTATTTCTGTGGGGATGATGTTCCACAGGGAGGCAGCTATCACAGAGAAGCTTCTTCTTCTTGGTCCCACTAGATGTACCTCCTTAGGAGAGTGGTTTCGTAACGTTCCTTGCCTCCCCACTCTGTTTAGGTCAGGTAGATATGACTGGGAGAAGACGGTCCTTAAATAACATATGTGAAAAATTAATTTGTTGCATTTGAATTCTTTAGGCAGTTGAAGTTATCAGCTAACCAGTCAAAACATCCAACAGTAGTTTAAAAAGTGATCCAATGAGATAAATAAGATAAGTTTATCAGTGATGTAACTTCAGGCTTTATGTTTTTGTTTGGATGTTGTGAAAATTAACTGGCTGACTAGGATTACAGTCTCATAAATATACATGCACACTTGTTTTTTTTGCTGGGTCCTATGTTTTCTGTTTAATCACAGAGAGCAAATGGTAATGCTGAGAAGAAAATATTTTGTCTGTTCCAATATAATCTAGTCCTTCACTACGGTGCCAGATTGTAGTTGATTACACTATTGTGCAAGTGCCTAGGAGACCCTCTTTTTTGGTGCAGCAATTCTATGAAAGTGGGCTATTATTGCAATAACAGAAAGTGAATTAGAACTACTTTCTATAGCAAAATCTGCCAAATACAATAGCAAGGGAGCTGGCAGCAGTTTTGTAGTGCTCAGGACAAATCAAAGTAGCAAACGGAATTTGGCTCTATGATCCAGGGGCATTACCTAGCTGTAATTGTTGCTTATTTGATTTTATATGCTATTTCTCAGCTGTTTTATTGCCATGCAGCTTACCAGGTAATATTTATTTTTAAATTTGTCTGTGTTATGCTAAACTTAATTTTAGCAAGATGTGAATGAATTTACAGTAGTTCCATTTTGTGCTTCCATGTACTTCCTCTCCTCGCATCTCACAGTGAAGAGTAGGGGATAGGGAATGTATGTCTTTTCATTAACCACAGCTTTTTGTATAATCTGAACTAGTGTACTTTAATAAGTTTCAAATAAGCTTTCAATCTATATTCAAGATGAGCTAAAATTCCAATTGTGGACAACATAGCCAGCAGTGCTTATTCAGAACCAAAAGTGAAAGTTTCTCAGTTCTTTGTGGCTGTATAGAAAGATGGGGAGAATCCACATATTCAGGAAGTGGCTTGGTTTATACACCTCTTAATAAATATCCAAATAGTGTCAGTGTCATGACCTACATCCTCTGGATATTTTATTTAAGCATTCCATTCTACCAAGTGAGCTTTATTTTTGAGAAAATATCTTTGGCATCAGATGCGATAAATGGTATAACAGTGTCTTTGACTCCTTTCCTGCAGTCACCATTTCAACTGTAGCAACAATGTTGCATGGCAGCCTGCAAATCTCCCCTCCTCTTCTTGAGCTGGCTGGTGTTCCTTCCAGCTATCCAGTGGAGCATAGAAATGGCAACTAAACATCACCCCACCTCTTTGTCTTTTCTTGCTGTATTTGCTTTTTGAAGTAAGAAAAAAGACACACAACGGGATGGGCCTTTGTGTGAGGCAGGCATTATAGCACCTTAATCTCAAAAGGGGAGGGGAAACCAGGATGAAATGGGAATGTCTCTCAATGGGCAGCTGTTCATCCTGCAGTATCACCAATTTTCTTTTGGACTAGAAGCTGAACTGATTAATTTCTGAAGTTGATTGTCTGAGCACAAGAAACCACATGGCATGCAAGGACATTACAGATGAAATGCTTTCTTAAAATTTTGCTAATACAGAAAGCCCTTGACTTTACAACCATTCATTTAGTATGTGTTCAAACTTACAACAACACTGAAAAAAAATGACTTATGATCAGTTTTCACACTTATGACAGTTGCAGCATCCCCATGATCATGTGATCAAAATTCAGACGCTTGGCAACTTGGTGTGTATTTATAAGAGTTACACTGTTCCAGGGTCATGTGATCACTATTTGTAACCTTCCCAGCTGATTTCTGACAAACAAAGTCAATGGAGGCAGCTAGTTTCACTTAACAATAGCAGTGTTTCACTGAACAACTGGGCCAAAAGGTCGTAAAACTGAGCAAAACTCACTTAACAGCTTGTTTAGCAGTGGAAATTTTGGGCTCAATTGTGGTCGTATATTGCGGATTACCTGTAAATAATTTTAATAACAAGAAAATTGAAGCTATTTGAATAGAAGATTTTTCAATGTCTTACTGGTTGTGAGAAAATCTATATTTAAAAGAACTCAGTAATAAATCTGACTAATATTGTAATATATTTACTACCAGAATTCTGTAATGTCATAAAGGGTTTATTCTTCCCAGCATGCTCCATGGCATTTGTAGGCTATAAAAATGAAACTCCTTTGATCTATTATTTATTCAAAGTTTTTTTATAGACAGTAGGAATTGTGCTTTGAATGTAGAATTAAATCTCAGCTCTGCTAGTTCATTAAAACTAGAGTCCTGAATGTGTTGAATTTTAACTTACAAAATGGCTGTTGAAATAAGAATTGAGCCACATTTACTCTGTTTGATTTCTAAGGATATGGGAAACAAAAATCTGTTTGCAAAGTTTTTATTTTAACAGCTTTTTATTCTTGTTGCTTCATTATCCACTGAAGGTTACCCAGGTAAATGAGGTATTTTGATAAACAAAATAACCAGCCAAGAATTGAAATTTCTCCTTAAGCAGATACAAGTAGTCCTGCATTTAGTGACCATTCAAAGTTATAACAGCCCTGAAAACGTGACTTATGACCATTTTTCACTCTTACGAACATTGAAGCATCCCCATGGTCACATGATCAAAACTCAGATACTTCGCAACTGGTTCATATTTATGACGGTTGTAGTGTCCTGGGGTCATGTGATCAGCTTTTGTGACCTCCTGACAAGCAAAATCAGTGGGGAAGCCAGATTCACTTAACAACCAGGTTACTAACTTAACAAATGATTCACTTAACAACTGTGCCAAGAAAAGTTGTAAAATGGGGCAAAACTCACTTAACAAATATTTCACTTAGCAACATAAATTTTGGGCTCAATTGTGATTGTAACTTGAGGACTACCTGTAATATACTTCCAGTGGAAAGCAAAACTATAGAAATGACTATAAAGTAATAAAACCTTTATTTAAATGACACACAGTGTTTCTGTATTAATGGTTAGATTTATTGCCAACTTCGAAAAAAATACAGGTAGAAATTTTTCATTCCCAAAGATTATTGCTGGGTATTATGATCAGTGCTTCTAATTTGGTTTTAGTGGTTGGGGAGGTAGATGCAGATTTTGCTATATTTTGTAGTAGGATTGTGTATATTTTAAGTTTGACTGAAAGGGAGAAGTTTGCTTTAAAGCAGTACTAAGGGGAAAATCGAACTACTTTTCCACTTCACTGCATTCATATTTTAAGGGATTGAACCCAGGGCCATCTTCTTTTCATTGGTCCTTGTCCCTTCTCCATTATTCCAACTAATTCTGTGGGGGAAATCATGCAGTGATAAAAACAGGAACTCGGATGTATATGAAAGAAACCTGTGAATAAATTGTCAGTGTATCCATTTGAAGGTTTTAAAGGGTATCTTAGTTTAGACACCAAGGGTAGGGTTGAAACAAGATTAAATAACATGGGAAAATAGTTTAACTGTAAGGTTTGATATAAGGTTTATAGGCACTAATCTGCAAGAAAGCGCCTTAGTGTATTTACAGTTATTAAGAAAAAATCATTTACAAATATTTGCTTTAATTGTGAAAGCATCTTAAATAAAACAGGACTCAGTAAAGTATGGTAAGCATTGCTCAAATTATGGAACTCCCCATTGAAGAAAGTTTGGATGGCCTCTGCTCTGTTTTGTTTAAAATGACATCTGAAGATACGTTTTTTCACCTGGGAGGTGAAAGGTTATGTTAACTGCTGAATGCAATGTATCAATGCTTCTTCAGTTTGTTCCCCTCCAAGAATGTTTCTTTATTCCTTTCTTTACATAGTTTACTCATGTTTAACTGTGTTCATGCTTCTGAATGTCAGTTTTTAATGACAATTTGTAATCGCAGTGCTATTATTTAATTCATAATTTTTCTTAAAACTCTCTTCCGCTGGACAAATAGTACATCTTGATGTGCATAAACTCTCATGCATTTTATATTTGGTCTTTTTGGGGGGAGGGGCAGAGCACCTTTATCCCTATTGAAGCTTTGCTATCCCATAGATCAAGCGTGCTCTGTCATTTAGATACGTTATCTTGGAAACTTGAATTTCTTGCATCTTACCAATGATATTTTTCCTTAATGTTATATTTTTGTATTATCCTGTATCCTGACTGTATCCCTGAACATATAAAAGATTGATGCAATTAGGTCATACTCCATAGGCTTACAGAAAGCCTTTCCCAGGAACAGTGATTATAATGATTATTGGACCACTTTAGGGATTAAAACCTGGAAAAGAGGATGACTGAAAATATTATCAGCTAGGAACACCTGCATATTCTTCCATTGTCAGAAAAATAGGTAGCCAGCTTCTTTGTCCATCAGAAGGCTTGTAACAAGAGGAAGAAAAAAATCACTAAAGTAAAAGTATCCATTTGCCAAGATTTCTGTAACAATATGCTTTTTTCTGTTTCAATAAATCTGTTGAAGAAGCCTTTGTGAAAAAAAATCTTGCTTTTGGATCAGCTGTTAAGAGCTTGACATTAATCTCAGCAATTCCTCAATTTCCCTTACAAGGGAAGCTACCTTGTTGCTTGTTCATGACTGACTCCATGGCAATCTGGGAGCACAGCTGAACGCTGAAAGGCTACCCATATTTTATTTCAGTATCAAAGATGCACAGATGAGTTAATGGACTATAGCTGTTACCCAAATGATGCAGCTATTTGAGCAAGCTCAGCAATCAAATGTATTTGCCATGGGTGTGCTTCCTGCCATTTCTTCTCCTCTAATCATGTTATTTCACTCTGTGGGCTCATTACCTGACTACTATGACACATCCCCAAACAGATGCAAGATTTTCATCACTCAGCTATATATACTCTTGTTTAAGATCACGTTTTCCACAGATTGTGCTCAGGTGTGATTTATCCTTGCAGTCTTGAGAGATGGAGCTGCCAAAATGGCAATTCCTATTACGGACAGTAATGATTCTCTAATGGACAACTCTTGTCAATTTCATACAGAAACTAAAAACTGTCTTTGATTATTCTGCCAGAAGAGATAATGTCCAGGTTGTTCAGCCCAGATATGACAGCCATATCTTATAGAAAGAAAAATGTAGCAAGATCAATCAAAAAATTATGAGGGCGGGGGTGGGATAACATTTTATTTTAAAAAGTGCAAGGAAAAAGGGTTGGCAGAATTCTGACTTGAAGAGTACAAGAGGTGACAATGAGAAACATTCTGGAAATGCAGTGTAGATTATGCCAAGGTGGGGTTATGTGAACCACTTTTTTTGCTCTTTGATGGGTTGGTGGGAAATGTCATCATCATCATTCTATCCACTGTCTATCCACTGCAGGATGAAGGCCTCTTCTGCATGTTTTAAGCTTTCTTTTGCCAATACTTGCTGATGTCGTCGATCCATCTTGTTTCAGGTCTCTTTTATGGACGCTTTTTATCAAGTGGGATCCATTCGATGACTGCCTTGGTCCACCTGCCATCACTTCTTCTTGCTATGTGACCAGCCCATTTCCATTTCAATTCTTTTACTCTCTTGATGATATCGTATACTTTCATTTGTTCTCTAATCCATGTGCAGGTCTTTCTATCTTGTCTTACGATGCCAAGCATGTATCTTTCCATGGCTCTTTGCGCCACTCGTAGCTTTTGTATTGATTGTGAGGTGAGTGTCCATGTTTCTCTGGCATGTGTTAAAACAGGTAGCACACACGGATAGAAAACTTTTCTCTTCAGGCATAGGGGGAGGTTGTTCTTGAAAATTATGCTTAGCTTGCCGAATGCCTGCCAACCACATTTAACATGCTGTTCATCCTTTATTGTATCACCTTCCATTGAGATCTGTTGGCCAAGGTATATATAAGTGGTCTACTATATCTAGTTATTCTCCATATATATATATATATAAAATCTTTCTTTGGTGAATTTATTAAACATAACCTGGCTCTTTTTCAGTTTTATTTTTAAACCAAAATGAGAAATGTATGCATGTGAAGAAGAAGCTTATTGTATGTTTGTTGATATAGATAAATTATATGATAAAGCAAATAGACTCAAATTTTGGAAAGTTTGTATGAATCTGGAGGTGAATATATTAACAGCAATATATGATGGAAATAAAATATTTGAGAACAAATAGAAATCTTAAGTGAATAGTTCAGTGCTGCTTAAGAATTAAGACAATGGTGTATGATGTTCCGTTGTTTCTTTAATATATTTATGGATAAATGTATAAGGAATGCCTGTGATTATGTTAGCATTATGTTGGTTGATGGGAGAAATCAATCTGTACCTTTGTATGCAGGTGATGTTGTGTTGTTGGCAGACAATCTGAATTATTTGCAATGAATATTAGATTGTATGATGCATAGAGGAGTATGGATCTGAAAATTAAGCTGTCAAAAGACAAGACAGCTCTATTTGATGGGGGAAAATAGAATGAATGTTTGCAAGTTATATATACAGTAATGGCCAAAATTGTGGAAACCTTTTGGGAAAATTGTATTTTTGAGGTTTGATTGCTAATAACACCACTTTTTTTGGAGTAGTACCATAAAATTATATATCAGTGGAAAGATAGTTTAATCAAGAATGTAATGCAACAAAGTTTGTTCAATTATCTGTACTGTATTCTATGAAAAGTTATAGCCAAATAACCAGAAAAAGGAAGCACAACTTGATAAGGTTGATATCAGGCAGCTTTCCTTCATCTGATTGTAGTCAATGAGCATGAATGTTTAGAGAGCCAATCAGATGTCATCCTGTTTTGGCAATGAGCCAATCAGATCGCAGTAGGATTCAGTTATTGATGTCATGTATTGAAGCTGAGAGGAGGACATTTGTCAATGTGTTATGTGATCGCTATCAAGTTGGTTGGGTTTTTTTGTGTTCTTTCATTTAGTGAGCTTGTAAAACGTAATAAAATTAAAGTAATGGTGCAAAGAGTTGACTGGTTGCCCAGAAAGCGATGTAAAATAGTATTATTAAGTGAACAAGGCTACAGTTATAAAGAAATTAGAAGAAAAATTGGTGGAAACTTAACCAAAGGTGGCATTTCTACTGTACACTTTTCCCAAAAGGTTTCCACAATTTTGGCCACTACTGTAAGTGGTAAAAAAACAGCAAGTAGATTCATTGGTATACCTTGATAAAATGTTGATTAAGAATGAGCAAAATGGATAGAGACATTTTAAGACATGCAAATGCTGTTAGAATGGTAGTGGTGGATAGTTTGTGATCAGGTATAAAAAAGTGCTTTTGAAAAGAAGTGCAAATGGCTGTGTATAACAGCTTGCTTATTCCTACTTCATTAGATGTGAGAATTGAGTGTGTCAGGAGAAACTTAAATGTTGAATGCATTGGGGAGGAGTGGGTTATTTTTGAAATGTGTGTGAAAGATCAAAGGTAAAGGGTCAAGAATGAATGGGTACTGAACTGAATTCAAAAGTGAGTGACTGCTGCGTAAGAAATACATTGAGATGTTCCCCCATATAGGAGGAATAGACAAGGATTGAATGGCAAAACAAATACATGGAGGTAGAATGAATGCTTTGCGAAAAGAGGAAGACTTAGAAAGTTGCATTTTGATGAGTTCCTCAGAAAGACAGACAAGTTTAAAGAACAAATTGGTATATGGATAAGATGGAAACAAGGAGAAAGATACAAACTAATGGAGAGGCATAGTTGTATGGTATTAGTGTAAACTAGATTTAGTTAGACTTTAACTCCTGTTTTGTTGTTGTTTTGTTTTCTCCTGTTTGCTCTTTTTCTGTACTTTATATAACATGGTTTACCCTGAAAGGGATGAGTGTGATTGATATACTGTATATCTATATACATAGAAAGTACACAGTCACTATAGCTTTTGTGTTTACTGGGTTTATATCCTGTCTTTTTATCAGTCTAATAATCAGGGAAACTTACAATGATAAAAAATATAAAAGTTAACTAAAGTGATAATTATTACAATTAAAATCCTGATTAAAATTATGATAAAATAAATGGACAATTGAAGGTTTTCAGAAGATTGTTTTTTCTTCTATTCAATTGTGCCTGACAAGTCCCTGCAGTTTTCTTAGCAAGATTTCTTGAAGTGGTTTGCCCTTGTTGCCTTCATGAAGGCTGAGAGAAGGTGATTGACACAAGGTCATCCAGCTGGCTTTCTGCCTAAGGCAGACTAGAACTCACACTCTCCCAGTTTCTAGCTTGATGCCTTAACCCCTACACCAAACTGGCTTTATATGTTTCCCTCAACTGCTAAACACTGGGAGATTCTGGGCAAAACATACCTCCATAGGGAATACATTTCATAATTGGGACCTGTAAAAGACAGGCTTGTTTTCTAGATGAGCCTTTGGGAGAGGGGTATCTTCAAAATGGCCTTTCCTCTTGGGGGGGGGGAGCTTAAATTTTCTAAAATTCAGAATGTTTATGCATATATGATCTTAAATATTTATTGACAGTGAGATGAACTATGGTTAAAATAATATTCAGATGGCTGAATTGCAAAGGAGGGGTTTGCAAATGACAAACTGGTAGAATATCATTGATTTAGAATCATAGTTTCATTCTCTCTTCTTTTTTCTGCATTGCAATGTTTCTGGAGTTGTGATTATAGTTTTCCCAGCTTTCTTTTGGTTGGAGTGTCAGATTTTCCAAGTCTCTAGTTATTTGCAATGAGGGCTGGCAGTATACATGGTTGAGGAGCTCTAAAATATTTTTAATATTTCCATGCTGTTTCAGAAATGTGTGAACATGAACTTATGTAAGGGTAATAATACAAAATTATTAATGTAGTTAATAATTTTCTCTGTCAATGTGTCTCTTCTAGGAACATCTTTGTTGTTCAAGAATAATGTTTCTTTCAGGTATGTAATTAAGGATAGCGAGAAAGGGGTAGACTTTGTTATATCTTTTGAGTTAATGAAGTGCAAGTAATCCTTGACTTAATGACTGCAATTGGGACTGGAACTTTGTCACTAAGTAATGCGGTTGTTAAGTGACTTATCATGTGATTGCACCCTTTTTTGCTGTGGTTGTTAAGTGAGTCACACAGTTGTTAAGCAAATCACATGGTTATTGAGCGAATCTGGTTTGCCCCGTTGATTTTGCTTGTCAGAAGCTGGTTGGGGAGATCACAAATGGGGACCATGTGACTCTGGAATGCTGTAACTGTTGTAAACACATGCTGGTTGTGTCGTAAGCACATGCCAAGGAACCCGAATTGCAATCATGTGACCATGGAGAAGCTGTGAAGATCTTAAGCGCAAGGACTGGTAGTAAGTCATTTTTTTCAGTGCTTTAACTTTGAATGGTCACTAAGCAAAAGTTTGTAAGTTGAGACTACCTGTACAGCTCTCATGTGACGCTATCCTTTTTGCGGAGCTGAGAATGAATAGCAGTAGGTAGAAACTCCAAAGTACTGGATGAATTGCATGTTAATGATGCATTTTTCATATAGTCACTGGCAATTTCCCATCATCCTTCTTAAATTACTTTCTATTGTTTATGTTTCTGCAGTCCCCATACATTACTGTGGACTCATAGAAGCATCATTTTCGTATTTATTACTTAAGTCTAAAGAAGTGTAGTCACTGTGGAGGAGTAAAATTCATTAGTTTTTAAACTTGTGGGAAACATCTGAAATATTCATAACCCTTATGAATATTTTCAAAATAGTTCAGTTATAGTCTGAAGAATAGTCAGTTTATGGAAAAAAACAAATGGAAAATGTATGTTCAAGTATGATTTGAATCTTCATTCTTGCTTCAAAATTAGTAGTACTGGTCCATAAAGTGTTTATTTACTAAATGATGAATCTATTTATTTTCCCATTTAATAGGAGAAGAACAATTAATTTTAACACTTATTAGAAACTTGCTTTAGATCTATGCAAGTTTAACCTTGTTCAGCTTAAAATAAAGTTGAGCTGAATAATATCAGAGAAATTAGAATTTTGTTGCACTAGGTAATCTAAGGTGGAAATTAAAGGAAAGACAAATTCATTTCATACTCTGTTGAATGTAAACGTTAAAAACAAAAGCAAGTATAACCAATAAGCTACAGTAGGAATCTAGCACATATTGTAATCATAGTCATGGTGAGAAGTGACCTTTCAGGATACATGCATTATAGACTGCCTGCAGGGACACATGATTTATTAATATTTCCCATACTTTTGTTCAAATCTGTGCTATTTTTAAAGTTCATTAGTGCTGAAATATTTTAACTTGCTTCTCTTAAATGAGACCTAAACTTCATATGAATTTTTTTTTACTAGAAAACTTTGGGAAATGACATGGGAAGAAAAAGACATTATCTACACAAACACCTTAACTTTGCAGACAATTTTTTTTATTTGGGATGGACAAATATTATGTGATACGTTGGAATAACAGCCAAAACTCTAAATTGGCTCATAAAAATTTAAAATCAGGAGAATGCATGGGGTCACTTAATGGACTATCTCTTTTGAGTAAAAAAAAATATCACAGACTCATTTTACTGCTGTAGGATTTGCTTGTTTGCTTTGTTTAAAGCTTAAACTTGCAAGATAAAGTTGAGATGTATAAACATATCAAGTTAAAATGGCAGCAATTATACAAGATCTATCTGTACAATCCCAAGATCCCAAGAGGTCAGTAGTAATGAAGATTTTTGTAAAACTCTACATTTACTCTGGTATGTAAATTAATTGGAGAGTTTGGCTGGCTCAAAACTGGGCTTTAGCTTCTGCATGATCTTTCTTATACTTTTTGTTCTCTTTTTACAATTAAAAATTGATTTTACATTTTGTAACAGTCATTAAAAATCCATAGCCTGACTTTGTGTGTGGTGCTGCAAAGTCATATTAGTAAAGATTGGTTTAGTAGAATTAAACCTTCAAGCTTCTTATGTTAGCTTAACACTTGACAGGCAGTAAAGCTATGTTGGGAGCATTACTATAACAATTATAGTCTAAATAATTAAAGTACAGTATTGGGCTTTATGAAATCCTAGGCCCAAAAGAAAATTTTGTTCAAAGCACACAATGAAATTTTAATTGATATTTTATTGCCTTTTAATTAATAAAAGAGCAAAACACCAGGATGAGATATACATTATCAAAGCGAAGGAAAAAAAGGACACATTAAAAGTGCTTTAACAAAAAAGTGAAAGAAATATGACGAAGGAAAAAAATGTCATAAAAATAAATAATTAGGATTCTATGTATATTTGTCTAATGCAAATATTCAAATGCATATATATTGCTATTACATTTATACAATCACTTTTTAAACTCATTTTATTTTGTATAAATGAGTCCCTTATTTCATTATACTTTTTATACATAGTCTATTTCTATAGGCAATCTGTTCATAACAGACAAGTGCAGTCAGGCCTTCAATCCATTGTGTAAATGGAGTTGAACATTTGTCTTTCCAATGCTGCAGTATCAGCCTTTTAACCATAATAAGGGCATGGAGAATCCATTTATGCTGTCTGGCTGTCAGATTCCATGTTCCAGGTGTAGACATTAGTTCAAAATAATAATATTTTCTGAAAAAATTAACTTTTGTCACAAAATCATATTTACATAACTTCCACTCCCCCCCCCCGAATTTGGTAAGTTTAGGACATTGTAGAAAGATATGTTTTAAAGAAGCACTATCCTTATTACATCTCCAACGAAATGCTGTTTTGATAGTCCTTTTCTATACAAACATAATGGAGTCCAACAAATTCTGAATTTATTTTTTGTTTTGTAGATTGTAATTTGAGCTTCATTAACACTATTTGTTATAGAAATTAAGATACCATACCACTGTCTAGACAATATAGGAACTTCTAGTTCTTTATTCCACTCATTTCGTAACATCTGCATATCAAAGTGATTGTTATTAATTTGATATGCAAATAAATTAATTTGAGAAACACACAATGAAAATTGATATCAGGACAAAATAGAAACTCAATTTGTTTTACTTTTCAAGGACTGATGCCATGCCTTTTTTAAAATAAAGGATACAGAATTTAAATTGAATGAAATAAACAATTTTCATGAAATCACATTTATAAATCAACAGTATATAATTCTGCATTTCTTATTATATCATAGCTAGACTTCATTTTTGTAGAAAAACCAAAGCAGTGTATTGAAGAGGCCATCTCCTGTTTCTCTGCAAATTTTCTAATATGAGACCATGTGACTATATTATACTTTTATGCAGTGCTTTTTTTGTAAAAAAAAAAAAAAAAAAAAAAAAGGTGCCGGAACTCACACACGTCATACAACCCGCCTTGCCTACCCTACAAGGTTCCATCCAAAAAAGGTGCCGGAACTCCGTTCTGGGCGTTCTATGACAAAAAAAGCCCTGCTTTTATGCTATTTAGCATATGACTCACACCAAAATTTTGGAGGCAATCCCCTTGAGCCTCTTCCAAATGTGCTACTGAATTGTGCTGTTTAATCTGACATGCAGAGTAGTTATATTCCATGTCTTTTTATTCATTAAGTTACATTTAAATTTAAATCAGATCATGTTTTTGTTTTGTTCTGATCTTGTCCTTGTTCGGACTATGATCATCTCATACAACACAAAGTCTAAAAGTGGTCATTGTTTAAATAAATAATAAATGTTGGTTTTGTGCTTATATAACTCTGGCAAAATTTGAGGTGTTTTAAACTGCTATGTTTACAGATTTTAAGAGCTATAATATTCTTAATTAAAGCAGTTTTTATTAATTCAAGGCATTTGGAAGAAATAGTCCAACATATCTGGAGGATATTTTAGGCCAATGAAAGCCAATTAGAATATATTATGCTTTTTGAGTTTTAAAATAATATTTTAAAGTGTCAGAGTTTCATTTTTTGTGATTATAATACTTACCTTAAAACATCCAGACATATGGGTGATTTTTGACTTCACAGACTAGTCTTCATCAATTTTTCTTCCTCTACGTGTGATAAACCACAGTTCCATCAACCTAATTATATTGTGGCGATGTTATCTTAAGAAAGTTGAGATAGCATTGAAAAGACCTAAAAGTTCACTTAGATCTTTTTTCCTTCTAGACCCACCGATCCTGTTCACCTCATCCCATAGGATCTGAATCATATACCTAATTTCACTTGGGTGAAATTAGTAACATTGAAGTCTGCTGCTAATCGAGTGCTATTGACAAACTACCCCTTGTAGTTTATTTCTATCATTTGGAACCTATTGCCAGTTGGGAGTACTTCTGGAGAAACAAATAGATCTGTATTCAAAAGTCAAGACTATTGATTTTCCAGCACTGCTGCATTTTTGCTACAGACAGCTCTGTGCTACTTTTTGTGCTTGAACTGTGAGCTCTTGTTAAAAATCTTTATTTGGTGCCAAGTTGTCTGTTTTCACATGCCTATAATAATATCTGTGAGAGACAGAATGGCATTCAAAAAGGGCTTATTATATTTTAACCTCTTCAACGATAAACATTTACTGGATTGATTACAAATTAAAAAAATACAAAGTTTAGAATTTTCAGTTTTCTAAGCTGAATTATTTTCATGAAAAAGTATAGACCCATGGTGGCGAACCTATGGCACGCGTGCCACAGGTGGCACGCAGAGCCCTCTCTGTGGGCACGCGTGCCGTCGCTCCAGTCCTAGGCCTTCAGCTGGGTTTTATAAAACCTTTTCGCTTTAGGCCTCCGCCGCCGTGTGCAAAAAAAAAAAAAGGTTCAATCAATCAATTTCAAATTTTCGCGGGGAAAAAAAAGATCTCACAAAGTTGGAATTGATTGATTGAACTTTTTAGTCCCACCCAGTTTGCTGTTACCACCGCAGCCACGCCCACCCAATGGGCCACACCCACCCAATGGGCCGCACCCACCCAATGGGCCACGCCCACCTGGCACCCGACGATACATAAGTGGGTTTTGGGTTGCCTCTAAAACCTAGAACTAAAAAGTTCGCCATCACTGGTATAGACTCTTAACATTTTTCTCAATTTCTTCTTACATTGTTTGCTGCATCATTGCATATGGGCCCAATGAATATGCTTAGATAAAGGAAATATTGCTCCAAAGTGTTATCAATATTTAGTTCATTGTATTTGTATAAGTATATACTTGTATTTTCTTACCAAGGCTATTTTGCTGGAAAATTGCTTAGAAGTCTGGAAGTAGAAACCTTCCTTCTCAGCTTGTTTTTACTGTATATATTGTATTTGAACACACAAAAGGGCCAGAAGGAGGGATGGATGAATGGATGGATACAGAGAGTGGGTTTTATTGATAAGAAAAATTATTTATAAGGGGAGTCAGTATGGAGTATTATGTTTGGAGAGGGAGAGAGCATAGGAGGAAATAGTGCTATTTGTCTTCAAGAAGAATCAGCACACTATTGTTTATCCTTCCTGGTTTGATATTGTGATATCTAGAAAAAAGCTTTTTTAAAAAAATACATAAGACTCAAGAATAGAAGATAAATATTGCCATGCATAGTCCTGGTAACAAATCAAGCACTTGAAATGAAATATGAAAAAGTGAAATGATGTTAGGTTGCAAAGAGGGTGTAATAAAAATGAGAGGGAAGAGAAGATAATTTGATGGCATTTTTTTCTACAAAAATTACTTTGTTCTATTTTAATAAGGGAATTTCTCATGATATGCGGGTAGTGCTTTTTAATTTTAGGCTTTTAACTAGTAGTTTCTCAATATATTGCTATTAATTGTAAGATGCTAATATTTTCTGGTGTTTTTTAAAGCCATTTCCCACTCATTTTAATTTAACAAGACTGTTTAATAATCTAGTACAATATTCTAAACCAGAAGTAGTTAGCCAGGTAGCCTCCAGATATCCTCCCTGCCTCCCTCCCTGTTTTCTATTTTCAAGACTTCCAAATTGGCTTTTCCAAAAAAAGGACATACTGGTGATTTGTGGAACTTCAAGGTGACATGTTATGGAATTAGGATGATTCCTTTGTGGATTCTTTTATGAACTTTGATATTTCATATTTTAATAGTGCTTTCTGTGTCAACATTTGGTGAAAGGGGGGGTTTCAGTGAGGATTCCTAAGTAGTTCTGTTTAAATATTTGAAAAAGTAAGGATTTTACTATACTGTTCCTTGTTGTTGAACTGAATCATGTTTGGAGAATGATTTAGTTCTGATGCTTAAAAGTGAATAGGATTCTGGTTTCGTCAAAAGGGATAGACAAAAGTGCAGGCAATATCACTTGGCTGTATTTTTAATAAAGGTTATAGGAGTTATTTTGGTATGAGTGAGGTTGCAAGTTCCTAATTAAGGTATATTATATGTTTTGTTAAGCTCAAGGGAAGCACATATGAGGAAATTAGAGATAAGACATAGTGGTAGTTAATTTTCGAATGAAATTAATAACTAAACAGGGACCTGAATTCAGCATACTAGATCTATGTCTAGCATTTTAGCCACAGGTTACCGCAATATCACATTTAGGCAATTTTCTCCTTTGCCTGGATTAATTTTGAGAGATTCCTGTTATAAATCATTCTGTTTAAAGAATTTGAATTTGGTGCCAGAGGAAAAGTATTAGCAATCTTTTACTAGCTTTTTATAGCTTTAAAGTTAATACCCATGTACACTGTCAACTTTCTGTTACATCAGTTCAGAAATCATGAACATTTTACTACATTTAACAAAGATCCTTGTATTAGAAATTACAAAGTGTGAGTTAAACTGCATAACCTGTTCAGCAGACCAACAGGAACCGTAAATATTTTCTCAAAAAAAAGCCCCAAAAACATTTTGGAGATAGCACAGGACCTCTAACAATAGCCAAAATTCTCTCTTTCTAGAAGCTTACAAAAATGTTATCTTCAAGGCAGATGAATTACACATGGATGAGTAATCCAAAATACATGCTGAGCATCCAAAATACGATTACATGATCGCAGGGGAGGATGGCCATCGGAACTTCAGAACCGGGTTGCAAATAAATACTGTACCTTTGGGGAGGTCTGTCATGACTTCAGACTTCAGAAACGAATTCCGTTTCTCCGTTCGCTTTTCAGCCTTCGCCGCGTGTTTGTGGGACTATCGGTAAAAAAAAAAAGTTCTATCAGACTTTCTAATTTCTTGAGATCTCGCGAGAAGTTAGAAAGTCTGATGGAACTTTTTTTTTTTTTTACCGATAGTCCCACAAACACTCAGCGAAGGCTGAGAAGCGAACGGAGAAATGGAATGCAGCTGAAAGGCAGGTTAGTAAAAAAAAACGCTTGGGGGAGGTGGGCGCGGCAACCTTACCCTGCGCGGGTATTGATGCAGGTTGCTCATGGACGGGACTGAAGGCCTAGGACTGGGACGACGGCGCACGTGCCCACAGAGAGGGCTCTGCGTGCCACAGGTTCGCCACCACGGAACTAGAAGATCTCTGAGGTCCCTTCCGGTCTTAGGATTCTATGTTCTTACAGTAAAGCCAATTTCACAATAAAGTGAGTTACATAATTATTTTTGGTTTCGTAGTGGATACAGAAGTTATGTTTATACTACACTTCAAGTAGTCTGTGAAGTGGGTAATAGCATTTTATCTGAAAAAGCACATATCTTAATTAAAAAATTTATTCCTAAAATGCTAATCACCTGATTAATAATAATGGGGGGGGGGGAAAGAAATATTGCAAGAATTACCAAAATGTATTAATGTGACACAGAGCCATGTGAAGTGAGCAAATACTGTTGGGAAAATGGTGCCAACAGACTTGCTCGATGCTGGGCTGCCACAAACCTTCAATTTGTAAAAAAAAAAAAAAGGATCTGTGAAGCACAATAAAAAGCAAAGCGCAGTGAAAAGAGGTATACCAATATTAAAATGTCTTTGGGTTCTTAATTAATAGAAGTTAGTACCTGTAAGTAGTTTGTGTGAGGCATAGTAGTTAGATTTTGCTGGTGTAATTGCATTATGTTCCTGTGGTATTAAATCATTGTGCCTCATTAGCAGAAACAAGTATTAGTCATAGCCCATCACACTTCCTTTAATAAGAACAAACCAAGTTATAACATACTTGAGTGTTAATTAAAAAGTGATTAAACTACAATGCTGCTTATATTCTTTCTGGCTTGAGCAGCATTGACTCCAGATACTCTGGAGCAGGAGAGAAATTGCTGTAACAGTTGTGGCAACAAATGCTTTAGTTTGTTTGAACCCAGAATTCCATGAAAGATTTTTAGAATTAATTTGTTACTTGCCTTGTCTGTATTAAGGGTAAAAATTTAAATCTGTTTGTTAGTTAGTAAATTGCTTTCAGTATTGTGTTCTTAGCCATATTAAATTAAGTGTTCTTAGCCATATTAAATTAAGTGTTCTTAGCCATATTAAATTCTATATTAGGAGCAGCCCAAAATGCAACCATTGTTGTCTTTATAAACTGTTCTTAAGTGATTTCTGAAATTTAGCTATTATGGCTATGCTGTGTACAGTGGCTTTCTGAGAGCACATCTCTTTGTCCATGTGAAAAGAATTGTCATTAATTGGTCATCCAAATATTAGATGCATTGTACAGGTAGTCCTTGCTTAATGACTGTTTGAAATTATGACTGACTCCAAAAAAGGTACTTACAAGCTGTCCTCAAAGTTACGACTACCACACATATCCTTGGTTGCATGATCGCATTTTCGGCACTTGGCACCCAGCTCTCATTTACAACCAGTTGCAGTGTCCTGCAGTCATTTGATTGCAATTTGCAACTTTTCCTGATAAAAAGAACAAAATATGCAGGATTAAATATGCGGGATTTGCTTAACAGCCATGCGGTTCATTTAATGATTTTTATGACCATGGTGACTTGCTGTATGACCGTAATAAAAAGCTTTACTACTTATACAAACAACCTGCTATAAATATATGATCTAAGTCAGGGCTTTTCAACCTTTTCACCCATTGTACCACTTTTAGGATATGGCAATATCCGAGTACCACCAGTCGCCTAGCAAGGTGTCAAAAACGTGATGACCCCCCCCAAAAAGGAAAAAAGTGATGAAGTACAGGTAGTCCTCGACTTACAACAGTTCGCTTAGTGACTGTTCGAAGTTACAATGGCACTGAAAAAAGTGCCCCCCAAGCCACAGCCGAGCAAGACACCTGTCTGCCCACCCGGCGGCGCTCTTCCTCCTGTCCGAGGTTTTCATTGTTGTGAGCATTTCTGTTGAGGATTGGCAGTGGGGGTGGGGTGGGGTGTGTTTGGTTTTTATTCCCCCCGGTCTGCTGGGTGGTTGCAGCAGGTTTTCGTCACTTCACATGACCCTGGGACACTGTGACCGTCATAAATATGAATCAGTTGCCAAGCATCTGAATGTAAATCACAAGACCCTGGAGATGCTGCAACATTCCAGCTGATCGGCGCTTCTTCTGGGCTCAGCAGAAGCGCCAGGATCAGTGCCGAGCTCCAGCTGGAGCCTGGCGCTGATCCTGGTGCTTCCGCTGAGCCCTGACAGCCCCGAAGAAGCGCTGATCCTGGCGCTTCCGCTGAGTCCTGACAGCCCTGCAGCTCCAGCCATCTCTCGGTCAGGCTTGTGCGGTGCTGCCACCGGTTCAGCTCATTCCCCTCCCCACTACCACTTTTCTAGGATGGTCGCGTACCACCTGCCAGGTGCCAATGTACCACAGGTGGTACCCGTATCACTGGTTGAAAAGCCTCGATCTAAGTTGACTATATTTATGATTAAACATTAAGAAATGATTGAATGTGCTCCAGATATTACTATGGAAGCCTAAGAGATCCTGTATATAATTTACTCAGGAGGAAGTCCTTATGAATGCAATTGAGTTTTCTGTACATTATATTGTATATAAAACTGTTTTAATTGTTTTGGGGATTTTGTAAGCAGGCCAGAATCTAATGGTGTGGACAGCCATAACAAATTAATAAATATGATACAATGAAATTAATATCTTATAAGTGGACATGTTATTTGCCTTTGTTTTCACCCTTGATGGCAAAGGTTTTCAGAAATCATTCATTTCAAGAGATACTAGCATTTAATAGTTACTGTGACTATTACAAGAAAAATGAAATTCATATTTAACAATTGTATATAATATTGTATTATATTTATTATATTATATTATATTGCAATGTTTGATTTGGGGGGAAAAATTCCTCTTAGCTGAGTCATCTCAAATTGACTAATGTATAGCATGTGTCCAAAATTTAGGATCCATATCTCCCAATATGGGGAAAGTTGTGGCTGCTTCAGGTCAATAGATTCATGCATGTATAAAGCAGTATTTCAAATAATTGGACATGAAGACTTATATTTTTTTAAAAAAAAGATGAAGTATATAACTTATATTGTATTTGCATGTAGGCTTGCAGACTATTACAGCTAAAGAGTGTGTACTGATTACAGAACTGGGTCAAATAATGATTGTTTATCAAAAGTCTCTCACAGGTAGTGCTCAACTTACAATAGTTCATTTAGTGACCGTTTGAAGTTACGAGAACATTGAAAAATGTGACTTATGACCATTTTTCACACTTATGACTGTCGCAGCATCCCCATGGTCATGTGATTTACATTCGGATGCTTGACAACTGGTTCATATTTATGACACTTGCAGTGTCCCAGGGTCATGTGATCTCTTTTGCAACTTTCTGACAAGCAAAATAAATGGGGAAGGCAGATTCACTTAACATTTGTGTTACTAACCTAACAACTGAACAAATGTGGGAAGAAAAGCCATAAAATGGGGCAAAACTCACTTAACAAATTTCTCATTTAGCCACATAAATTTTGGGCTCAATCTTGGTCGTACGTCGAGGACTACCTGTATTTCAAATTTCACTATGGGTATAGTTAAACCTGTCTAGAAGTTGGTAAAAAATTCAGTATTAGGGAAAAGGGCTCAGATTTTCTGGACTGTACTGTTAAAGCAAACAGGAACAAATCTATGCCCTCAAGTTTCTGCTGTCAAATTTCAGAGGCATTGAAAGCTGACACTGTCCCTTATGTATAACCCCTGATGCTGCAAGATCTTTTAATGTCTCTGCATTTCCACCTTTTCTTTCCTTCTATTCTTAGACGTCACCTAGATTTTAAAGTCTTTATGTGCCCCGGGCTCTTTGCAGTTACTTAAAAACTGGTAATAACATTTGGTCAGAAAAACAGGCACTTACGATTGGAGATTCTTGTGCAAATCCTGGCATTTTTTGTATCATTTGAGAATTCTCAAAAGCATCATTCTCACTGGCTTCTGAAGCTTCAAATTGGTTAGTAGAAATTGCAGACGGATTCTAGTGGACCAATATTAGAATGAATAGTTGATTATGATATTTGGAGCTCCTCACTCTTTTATTGTATCTTGAATTCTAAATCTGGCAATATTCTTTCCTAGAGGAAATTGCTAGTTAAATGATAAACTATAAAGTTCATCTATGGATTGACATTAACATTGGTTTGGATTGCTAATCTTTTTTCCTTATTTGCTAGATTTATATCCTGCTTTATTTTATGAGCTCAGATTTGTGTAGTAGAAGTAGCATGAGCATGTTATAAAACATCTTGATACAATAGTTTGAGTTTTGTTCCTAGACCTTAGTATTTGTATATTAGTAGTTATACTGATCAACAAATAGTCTTTTTTTTTTGTTTCCATACTTGCTGTGTTGGGATATATATTTCTTTGGCAGAGCTATTTTGTTTTATGAGCTTAAGAAATGCAAATTATCCCTGAATTCTTCATTCGATCAAATGTACAGAAAATGGATATTTTTAGATCAGTTGAATGAATCAAATATTGGAAAAATAGTCCTTTGTTTGCATTTTTTTCGGTTATTTATTTGCTAGGTTTATACTCTCTGTAAGCTGCCAAATGTCTTTTTGATTGTGGCAGGATAGAAATATATTTGTTGAAATAAATAAAACCAAGCAATAATAGAATATTCAGCCATTTTTTCCCAGGAGCTCTAAGTGCCTTAAATAATTGTTTTGTTTTATTTTATCTCCACAGCAAAACCTTGTGGGTTGGGCTGTGACCAGTTCAAAATCACTTAGTGAGGGTGAATCTGAACTTGGATATCCCAAGTCACAGTTGCTTTTACAGTTATACATTCATTACAATTATTTCATATTTAGACATTTCCCGCGCTAAAATAGAATAAAAATATTTTAATGATGATTACTTATGTTGCTTTGGGTAGATGGTTATAAATATGCATGCAATTCAAAAGTCTCTTGATAGGTAATTTTACATTAATGTGCACATTAATAGAAATGTGAAGAAAATTCAGAAAATGGAGTGTACGATATTAGAAAAAACTCATAGTGATACTTCCTCACCATGAGTGCTTGAAATATCACACCCATTTTTTTATTCTATGCAATTGCTATAAAAAGAGTTTGGGTAAATTCATGGAGGATAAAATACCAGTGGTTACTAACTATAATGGTTACGTATGTCAGGGGCCATAATCCTCTCAATAGTAGCTGCAGGAAAACAGAAGACACACTGATACTTCTGTCTTATTTGTGGGCTTCCCAGAGACATCTGACTGGCCATAGTTGAAATAGAATGCTAGCTCAAATAGGCACCTGCCTTCTCCATTATGGTTCGTAGATTGCTTTTCTTTCAGTTCTACTTTTTCATTCTTAAATGGAAGGTTCAAGGCAGTTATCAGATTCAAAGCAATATATAATAAAGTACCAAACTGATAAAATTTAACCTAAAGTAGTGAGTATTAAACTCCAAGAAAAACAAAATATCAAACTATAATTGGGCCAGAGATTTGCAGGAGCAAAGGTTATTGAATTGACAGCAGAATCTCAACAAAATGCTTTTCGTTTTTGGAGTCAAAGGATTTCTTTATTCTCATTAATCCTGCTTGAGACTGTGAAAGATGCGCAAAAAAGAGATTCCTTTTTGTTTTTAGGGAACAGGCTCAGTTGTTTAGTACTATAGTCTTGTTGGGAGCACTGAAGCGCTTCCATGTTGAAAGAATTAGCAGGTCAGGTAACATCACCGTTGACTGGAGGACACCCAATTGGGGGCTCCTTTCATGTCCCCATTAAGCTGCCCACCAAAGTGGTACTCATCTATCTAAAGAGGAAGATAATCCTTTGAAGTGTACTTAGAAGAATCTTCTTCCCTTTTGGCAAAATTGTCAAACATATCAAATTGCACTAAAAAATAAATAAAACTGGCTATAGTATCTGCTTCCCCATTTTCACAATGGTATGAACTAGCTTCCTGACATTCAACATTCAAGAAATTCAAAGATGAAACTAGTTAGAGAAAAAAGTAATATAATGGTATTGGAATTCGTCTGGTTGTTATGTCCAGGATTATATGTGTATTCCCATTGGCCAGACTTCAATACATGGTCATCACTAGACAAGATGGGTGGCACATGAAGGAAGGAAAGGAAAGGAAAGGAAAGGAAAGGGAAGGAAGGAAGGAAGGAAGGAAGGAAGGAAGGAAGGAAGGAAGGAAGGAAGGAAGGAAGGAAGGAAGATATGGGCTAAGTTTTACTTGTATTTTAAATGCTGAAAAACTGGAATATCTCTGAAACAGTTTCCCACTTTCCCTGAAGTCTTTTCAGCTCGATAGGAATGTTTGTGAAGTAGTAAGAATCTGAGTATTGAACCTGCTCTGATCTCTTTCTGTATCCTAGAAAACATCGTTTAATATCTTGTTATCAAAAATTCAGGATTGAGGAAGTTTCACTGTATTCATATTAAGTAATGGATTTTGATTGACAATCTCCCCCTGCATCCTGCTCCCGCCTTCCCCATCTTTAATTGGGCTGCAATTTGCCTTTTTGTATTAACTTATTTATATCTTTTAGCTTATACAGTTTTTATCTTTTATGATTGTAAGCTGCCCAGAGTTACCCTGAGATAGGAGGGGCACCAATAAATTCATTAATGAATTCGTTCATTCATTTTGGGATATATATCAGTTTGCATTTGATAGCAAGATAATGGTTAGAAGCTGAAGGAGATGGTAAAGACCGTAACATTTTTACTCTGAAAGCACTAGGGATTCTCTCCATTCAGTCTTTCCAGGCATTCAACACAATATCTTTTCAGTGTGTTCTAGTTTTTCACTTACTTTATACTTTATAAATTATACATTTGTGGAGCTCCAGCTTTGCTTTCAAGTTTTCTTCCCTTGTCTGATGTTGTGCATCTTAATGAATACCCAAAGGATACAGAGATACAGGTGGCTTTCTATTTTATAGGTGTGGGATTGGTGAATTCTGTTTACAAAAATATTCATCGGAGAAGGATTCTCCCCTCCCCTATAGAATTTTGCAGAGAAGAATTATGTAATTAATGCTCATGGAATGGTTCATTTTTTTTAAAATCACTTTTTTGATCACTTGACAGACTTGCTGATATTTAGGTCTTAAGTTTCCCTTTCCTACAATTGATATGTCATACGTTTGACCAGATTTTGTTGTTATTATTAACATTGAATTAGAAGCCCTGGACAAGCTAGGGGTACAAACCCAGTTGGCTTTTCATCTTTATAATTTAATACTGATAATACAAATGTGCAAGACCCAAATAAAAAGAAAATATTCTCTGAAAGTTCTCTATATATTTATATCTTTAGTACAATAAAAAGTTATTTTATCTTTTTATAAATGACCGGAATTATTCTGGCAAGTACACATAGCCCATTGTACCTCTTTATGTGTATGATGGGGCTTCATTTGAATGTAGGTACGTAAATGAATGGATTAAAAAGGTTCTCTTTGCTTACCTTCGAATGAGAGAGTAAAAAGTAACTGATGATTAGCAATATTGAATTACAAGCCATTTATGTACTTGTACAAGAAATGTCTTGTTCTGCTTACTAATGCTAATGATGACACATTAGTACTATTAGGCTTAAATTTGTGCTTGTATTTTTTTCAAATATTCCTTGGCTAACTATTACTCTTTCTCTTCTTGACAATTACTGAATCTTCAGCTCCACATATATCTGAATATTATTAGCTTCACAGATGACAGCTAGTCTTCTTCGTTTTTTTGGCTATAGAGTATATTTATAGGTTTAGTTAAGATATCTACAGGCATATCAAAGATATAGGGGGTTTAATTCTAGATCATCTCAATAAATCAAATATTGCAATAAAATAAATCACACAATTTTTTGTGTGTTTCCCTGTGCATATAAACATTATGTTCACACTAGACTTCTTCTTCTTCTTGTGCCATATCCGTTATCGGACATTGGCGATCATGTTGGCGATCCTGTTTTTATCAGCAGCCGCACGAAAACGTGCGGCTGAGTTTTGTCCAAACCAGTCCCTTAGATTTTGAAGCCACGATGTTCTTCTTCTGCCTGGACCTCGTTTGCCTTCAATCTTTCCCTGGAGGATTAAATGGAGTATGCCATATTTTTCTGGGTGTCGCATCACATGTCCGAAATATTCTAGCTTTCGTTTTTTAATTGTTTTGATGATTTCCCTTGGCTTTCCCAGGCAGCTTATCACCTCCTCATTTCTGATTTTGTCCACCCAGCTTATACGTAACAGCCGCCTGTAAATCCACATTTCAAATGCTTCTAGTCTCTTCAGGTGGCCTTCTGTCAGAGACCAACTCTCTACTCCATAGAGCAGGATAGAAAAAATATAACATCTGACAAGCCTGATTTTCAGTCTTAGGCTTATGTCGTGACTGCAGAAGACCTTTTTCATTTTGAAGAATGCTGTTCGAGCTTTCTCTATCCTTGTCTACACTAGACTACAGTCCATTAATTGTGCAATAGCTGTATATCTAAACAAAACCAATGTGCATACCTTAATTAAAAATTACTATATTGCTAAAGAAATGTTAATCATTATCTGAGATTTAAGTCAGATGTAATCTTTTTGCTGGTGGAGGACCTTCTAAAAAATGCAGTATCTGCAAAGCTAAATAAAGTGAAGCATAATAAAACAAAATACAGTATACTGTACTTGGTGACCAATATGGAAAATGTACAGTATTACACTGTTAGAGAATTTCCTCCAGCTTTAATACAATCTATCAAATAGAACACATAACTGCAGGTCCTCTCCGGCATATAAGGAATTGTTTTCATGTATTTCCATTTTTTGCCTGCAGGGAGGCTCCAGAGCAAGCTGATATCATACAGTGTGACTGACTCTCCATGGTAATTTCTTTTAGGCTCTTGCAGTACCGTTTTCCCCATGCTCTGCGTAATAAGATCATATGGAGGGCACGGCGTTTGATATATGCTGGTATCAACCAAATTTGTTTCTTATAGATCATTACGGAAAATAATGAGGCGCCATGTCTCTGACTATGGAGATAGGGATTTCTGTAAAAGAATTTGCTTTCCCTTTAGGTAAACCAGCCCTTAAGTTGCTAGAATACCTGACTGTTTCACTGAATTATACCAATCTTTGCTAATAACTGTAATTCTAGGAAATAAACACTTTTGTTTAATAGCTTTAATAAAAAGAAGTGTTAATATTACCAGCTACAGTGCTGAGCTTGACTAGTGCATAGAACAACTTTCTATGGGAAACAGTGGAATCTTCCCTGTGTACCATGCAAACCTGACTAAAATTTGTCTTGGTAGTAGATTACATTTCATACAATGCCATTTGTTGTTGATGATGTTTCCAAGAACATTTTAATCAAACCAGAATGAGTCTGCATCGGAAGATAGGTAGGCAAGATCATGTTGGTTTTAAGTAGCTTCCATGCAATCCTTGAGACAGACTATTATTAGGCACTGTATGCAAAGAAAACAAGGTATCCCTGCCCTTGATACACCACTGTGGTAGAATGATAAGTATTTATGTGAGGATTCTGTCTCTTCTGTTCCACTCACTCCCGTTCCTCTGTTCATTGATCTTTGTTGTCAGAATATTTTAGAATGAAAAGTAAGAATATATGGTTGGTAATCTGTTACAGTGGTACATCAGTACTCGTCGTTAATTGGTTCCGGGAGGCACGACAAGTTCTAAAAATAAGTACCAAACAAACAGTGTGACTTATCATGTGACCCTTTGTTTCAGCTGAGAAGGACTTCCCATCTGTCCTTTTTCCTATGTCAGTAACCATCCCAGCATGGCCAATTTCCTGCCTGCCCTCTGTGGTCATTCCCCATGTCCTTTTACAGTGACCTTCCTGGCATGGCCGACTTCATGTGTGTTCCCCTCTTCCTGTTGCTGCACTTTGAGTACCAAACAAATGACAAGTACAGAGACAACATTTTCATATTAAAATGTGTTGAGTACCAAATTCAATGAGGTTTGGAACAGTAGAGTACTGAGGTACCACGGTATTTCTCTATATGGTCATTAACAATCTATAAGATTATTAAAAAGCACTATTATCCATAATTATATCTTTGAACTAGTTAAAATTATGAACATTTTAAAATTATTTTTTCTTTAAGTTCTGTACTTTTAAAGAAATTGTTGAAATTCATTTAACAATAATCCAATTTGTTTTATCCTGATAAAGGAAAAAAAATGACATGAGCCTATCCCTTCACTTGCATGTTAACTTCAGTCTTACTTAAGGTGTTTGATATATCCAGCGTGAGAGGTCTAGGACTTAAGTGTTGCTCTACCATGTCTGAATGCTCTACCACCTGGAAAGTTTAGATAAGTAGGATCTTTATAGATTGATAATCTGTAGTCCTTAAATTAGTAACATTTACATGCAAGGACAGAATAGTTTTAGGATGTAATAATCTTTGGAGGATGTTAGATTTGTTTGTCTGAAGATGTGGACAAAGCAATGCACTCTGATTTCTCTGTCAGCCCTGAATTTATTCCTGAAAAAATATAACGTGCTGGAATAAGACTCCTTCCTTATGCCTGAGACAGACGCATAGTTCAAAATCTACATGAAGTAGATGCTGTTTATTTTAAGAGATTACTGTTAAGGGTTAGTATAAAAAGAAATTAAGGCTCTTTTTGTTTTGCTTGCTTCCTGGGCAGCCACTTAAGCAAGGTTTGGTATGTTGCATTATTGATACGGAAATCTTGTATAATGTGTTATCATTATTTTTTAATAAAGCATTTCAGTGGGACTTGCCTAATCCATGAGGCTTGGCAGAATCTTCGGTGGAATTGCACAAAGGGCTATAGAAGAAAGAATTTAGGAAAATTACATACAAGCTGTATAATACTTTGAGAAAAAAGAATGAACCAAATCTTTGAAAATGAAAGGCAGTTGGAAATCAGCAAATTCAAGTGCCGGCTTCCTTTTTGTAATTGTTTTGTCATATAAGTAGAAATCGACCTGACTGTATTTTATTCCGAAGTATTGAAAAAAGTCAACTTGGCTTCATCTTCATATATAGAAATGTGTTTGGAGAAAATGTTATTTATTTAAGAAAATCTGATGCTACATTTGAAGTTTCAGAAGGTTCAAATGAATCTTGCCAACAAATTCACTAATGGTGATAATATTTTTAGTAGTGCATTCACCTGTTAAGTTATTAATGAATATGGGACAGTGTTTCAATGCCCTAAAAGAACAAATCAACTTCACATTACATAAGCCTTTCCCTATGGACACAGGAAATTATTCTTTCTTGCTATCACAATCCCTGTTTCTATATTTTATTCAGGTAAAAATACAGGCACTATGAGTATATATTGATTAGGCTGGATGAATAAAGTTATTTTTACTTGCAGCTAATTTATACTATTTATTTATTTATTTAAAATTAGGATTCAGCTACCTTTAATGGTTAAAGCCTTCAGGGGGATGTTTACATTATAAAATCCTGAACAGCACAAATGAATGAATTCAGTAAATATCTGCAGTAATAATATACAATTCAGACAGAACTAAAATCTTACATGCAATTGCAGCTAAAGGCCAAGGATAGGCCAATAAAACTCATTAAAAAGGTCCTTTAAAACTGGTGGTCCTTATTAGACCACTTCGTTCATGATCTTCAGTTTCTAGACTATTACTGTGGTTACTCATGTCTTTCATTGTATTTCATATTTAAGACGATCATGGAGATGTATTTAAATTCAAAAATAGTAGATGGTAGAAATAATATAGTTTGTTCTCTTGGGGAGGAAGGAAACTATAAGGACAAAAACACATCATTTAGGAGCTCCCAGTTGGCAACGATATGGAGCGAGAGGTCTGGCCTTTCACCCCTGCTGTGTGGGCTTCCACAGGGTTCAGTACTTTATTTGCTTCTGTTCAACGTCTAAATGAAGCCCCTGGGTGAGATCATCCATTATCATGGGATGAGATATCAGTAGGCTGATGATACACAGCTCTACATCGCAGCCCATGGGTGATTTCAATAATACTGTGGCCTCCTCCTTGCAATGCCTGGAGGCTGCTAAAGGATGGATGGGGAGCAATGGGCTTAACATGAACCCTAGCAAGACAAAATGGCTCTGGGTTTAGCATTCTTTGGTTTATGGAGAATTGCCATCTTTGGTCCTGGATGGGGCTACACTGCCCTAGTGCATAATTTAGGGGTTTTGCTGGAGTCGCAAGTCAGATAAGATTGCCCCCCCCCTTTAACTCTTTTGAAAGGCCCTGAGGACATGGTTTTGTCAGCATGCTTTGGGATCACAGGCTGATACCAAGCCCATCAAATGGTTTTCTGAATGTTGTTGTAGGGGGGTGGGAGTGTATTGGCTTTTGTATTTGGGGTCTTAACTTTGCCAGCTGCCTGGAGTCACCATGAATGAATTAAGAGGCCATATGAATCTCCTAAATAAATAACAGAATTTGCTAATATTGTAGTTCAAATGAATTTTTCAGATTCAAACAAAAGTTCAGTATTGGTTCCTTTATTTCTTGTTAGTGTTTATAAATATAAACAGCTATGGCATAGAATCAATCTTAGTACATATTGCTTACCAAAATGTATTATTTAATTTTCTAGATGAAGACTGTTAGTGTTGCCTTAGTACTGTGCCTGAATGTTGGTGTGGATCCTCCTGATGTAGTAAAGACGACTCCATGTGCTCGTCTTGAATGCTGGATAGGTAAGCCCCTTTGAACATTATTTATCCATTTAAACATTTGAATTACTTTGTCTTGCGATGCCAGGTAAAGGTGACAATATATTCAGTGGAAATCTGTACTAAATAAACATAGGAATAAATAGTACAAAAATGCCTGTTGGCCTCGATTTGTTAATTGGCTTATTTTTAACTTGCTGAAATGCAAATCTCATAAAAATAGTTTATTGTGCTTCTTAAAGAGATTTGTCCTCAGGACTAGGTGAATATCCCCAAGAATAACATTACATCACACACACACACACACACACACACACACACACACACACACAATATTGCCCAATTCCTTAACAACTGTGGACTACTTACAGTTAACTCCTCCCAAAACATAAAAAATACAACAGACCAGAAAAGGAAAATGCAAAAAGAAATAAAGCAGATCATAACAAAATAAAACAAAGATGTATGGGATCCATAGTCATCTTGTCTCCAAGGCCTGGGAAAACAACCTTCAATAATTTCCTGAACAACATAAGAATGACACAGATCTTTGGTGGTGGTGAGGGGAATCATTGCAGAGAGCAGGAATTACAGTAGAGTAGGCGTCTGGATTCCACAAGATGACATTCTTTAATTGACAGAACCTGGAGTGCAACTACTATGCTGGACTAGTAGAGGCACCGGGAGATAAGTGGTGCCCCTGACAGTCAGGGCCCATGCCATGAAGGGCTTTAAAAGTGATAACAAGTACCTTGAATTGCACCTAGAAGTCATCTGGCAATCAGCATAGTCATGCTCACATAACATGGTGCCCTGTCACTGTCCATGCTACTGCATTCTGGATCCGCTGTAGTTTCCAGTTAGTCTTCAAGGGCAGTCCCATGTAGAGTACATTGCAATAATCCAATCATGAGGTGACCAGGTAGGTGTGACCATTTGAGGTGATTCCCGGTCCAGGAAAGAGCACAGCTGGAGCATTACATGTACCTGTGAAAAGACCCTCTAGGCAACAGCTACCACTTGCTTTACAAGCAGAAGATGAATGTCCAAATTGGAAAGTTTTGGAACCATGCTAGTGAAACAAACTAAATCCCTGAATCTTCTCAAGATTGAGTCTTCCTCCCATCCAAGTCTGTATGGCCTTCAGGCACTGGATCAAGACTTCAACAGTGTCACTTGTTCAACTTGGGCTTCCAAAGTATAATTGGGTAACATCAATACACTATATTGTTTGATGTTAACAAAAGGGGAGAAAGTATTGAATTCTACAGTAACCCACAAGTGAGAGGCCACGGGTGTGATCTCTTCCCACCTGTCAACACCAACTTTAAATTGGCCAAAGAGAAAAGAAGAGAAAACATAAAACAATGCATTCCACTAAACCTGAAGCTGGTCCAAAAGGATACTGTGGTAGACAGCATTGAAAGCTGCTAAGAAATCAAGAAGCAAAAGAGAGGTGGGCGCACCAGTTCCATCTGGGCTTTGCTACAAGCTAAATAATCTGCTTCCTCTGGAAGTGAAGGCCAACCACCCTCTTCACCAAGTGATGGTTGGGAATTGGATGATAATCATCTGGGACCTTTTGGTCGTATAATGCAGGGGTCCCCAACCCCTGGTCCATGGACTAGCACCGGTCCGCAGCATGCCAGAAACTGGTCCACGCAAACAAGCAAAGTCCCATTTGCTAGATGCAGGCAGCACATTCTAATTTACATGAAATCTGGGACATGACCACTGAAGTAAAGACAAGGATAGAGAAAGCTCGAACAGCATTCTTCAAAATGAAAAAGGTCTTCTGCAGTCACGACATAAGCCTAAGATTGAAAATCAGGCTTGTCAGATGTTATATTTTTTCTATCCTGCTCTATGGAGTAGAGAGTTGGTCTCTGACAGAAGGCCACCTGAAGAGACTAGAAGCATTTGAAATGTGGATTTACAGGCGGCTGTTAACGTATAAGCTGGGTTGACAAGATCAGAGATGAGGAGGTGATAAGCCGCCTGGGAAAGCCAAGGGAAATCATCAAAACAATTAAAAAACGAAAGTTAGAATATTTCGGACATGTGATGCGACACCCAGAAAAATACGGCATATTCCATTTAATCCTCCAGGGAAAGATTGAAGGCAAACAAGGTCCAGGCAGAAGAAGAACATCACAGCTTCAAAATCTAAGGGACTGGTTTGGACAAAATTCAGCCGCACGTTTTCGTGCGGCTGCTGATAAAAACAGGATCGCCAACATCCGATAACAGATATGGAAGAAGGAGGAGGAGGAGGAGGAGGAGGAGGAGGAGGAGGAGGAAGAAGAAGGAGAAGGAGAAGGAGAAGGAGAAGGAGAGACATGAAACCACACCCCCTCTGGTTTGTGGAAAAACCTCTCTTCATGGAACTGGTCCCTGGTGCTCAAAAGGTTGGGGGCCTCTGGTATAATGTCTCCTGAGGAAGAGATACACCATAGCTTCCTTCTATTATGAAGTAAATCCTGAAAATTTTGCATAGGCTCATTAGAAATGTAAACTAGATACCAATCAATTTTTCTGCCTGTTTCGAAAGTCCTTATTCTGTCTTTATTTAATATTCAATATTTATTGAATATTTATTCAACATTCGTTTTATTGTGCATTATCCAGAATATAATCATATAAAATACACAGAAATATTTTATTTTTCCCTAATTGTTTTTACGTGCCTTTGGGTCTGTCTGACTACCTGGACTGCAGTGCATTTTTGGAAGTGGTTTGCCATTGCCTTCTTCCTAGAGCTGAGAGAGAGTGACTGGCTTAAGGTCACCCAGCTGGTTCTGTGCCTCAGGTGGGGACAGAATTCAGTCTCCTTAATTACTACACAAAACTTCCTTTCCCGGTTATGCTATTTTAAGTCAAACAGCGTGAGTTTGTATCTTATGATTTGGGTTTTATATCATGTAATAAAACACATTTATAATTTTCCTTCAAGATTTTTAATTACTGTAAAAAGGGCTGATTTAAACATCCTCATCTTGGTTTATGTGTCGCCACTTTATATCTGGTAGGAACACTCATTGCTGATTAGTGTAGAATTTAGCATGTGATTTGAAAGTTAGAAAGCATGCTGCATTTTGCCTTAGAAAAATAGCCTCAAACAACCCTAGTGAAAACCAAATCTCTTTCTCTGGCAAGTTGAAATAACATGGTAAGAGCAATGCCCCTGCCCTCTGGAATATCTTGCCTCCTGAGGTGAGATCCACTTCCACCTTTCTGGCTTAAAACCTGGCTCTGCTGGTTGTTTTGGGGGGCCCGATGGGGGTGCGCTATTCTGTTGGTGGTTGATTGAGTGAGAGACAAAATACCACCCCCATACCATCCGTGCTCTTGGTTTCAACCTTTTATTTAATTGTTGCTAATTTTAATTTTGATGCTTTTATTCTTTTTATATCTATGTCTTTATATTATTGTAAGCCACCCAGAGTCACTCGAGATGGGCAGCATATAAATTTAATAATAAAATAAAATAAAATAAAAAAAACTTAAATTAACCACACCAGTTAGGAAATAACAACATAAAATCATTGATGGTTATTTGCTAACAACACAAAGTGGTGTTTGGTAGAGCCAGCGAATAGGTTATTTTTTATGCACAAGCGTAGGGATTTGAATCCTAGACTCATTGAGTAACATTTCCAAACTGGAAGGTCTATTCAAATATTTTAACCAAAATCTTTATTTTATTTTTGTTTAAAATTTGTCATTTTAATTAAAGCCAAGGATTTTTGTTCTTGTTGTTAACTATGAAATAGATCCCAATAAGCATTGGACGAAGGAGTTTTCTTTATTATCTTTCTGAGGCAAACTTCTCTATGCAGAATTGTCCTCTCTGGTGTGTGTCCCCTGCCCCAAAACCCTATTTATAATCACCTATTACTAAAAGGTCAAGAGGGCAGACTCTTGCAGACAATTTCTTTGAGGCAGTCCCTGTATTGCCATCTTGAGATCAAGTGAGCATATAACCTAATGGTCCTCCAGAAATTAGGAACTGCTGAGCTATTTTGGAGAGCATTTGGAGGATCATGAGTGGGCGCTACGTTTTTGTATTATAGAATCATGGACTTGATTTCAGGGTTAATGTTTTAATTGTCTTTTATTGCTGTAAACAACTAAGATTACACTGGCAGATACGTTTTTTATTAATATTATTACAATAACAACAATAAAAGCTAATTCAAACTAAAAAAAATAAAGAAAAAAGGTGCAGAAAAAAATTAAAAAAGAAAGAAACATAGGAAAAAATAAGAATATGGTAAAGAAAAGAAATATCTAGAGCGAAATAACTTCCCCCTTCATCACAACAAGTATAAATAATTTTAGTAACTTATCACCTACTCTTAAAATGTAATAATTTATTTTTCTCATATTTATTTGTTTGTTTGTCTGGCCAATAAAATTTACAGCAATAAAATTGAAAAAAAAAAGACAAAAAATACAAACAGAACAATAACAAAGGAATAAAACAATAAAAATAAACAATGGAAGTACAATATTATGACATTAAAAGATGGGCAAAGGAGGCTCCTATCTATAAAGAAATTCTTCAAGTCTCTTTATTTCAATCCTGAGATCAGCCAAAGTTCATTGAGGGTTATCCAAGATAACAACATATTTATTTTAACCTTGATCAAAGAAACCAGCTTTATATTCTTTCTTTTTACTTCTAACCATCTTGATTTTTAGTCCCTTTAAATAATATGGAATTTGGAACTTGAAATCTTTTCATTATTTTCTTTGTCCTTTCTTACAAAAATCTTCAAAGCTTTAACAAGCCTTTTCTGCAAATACAATATAACAAAATTATTCAGATCAGTCTCTTGGTTTATTATTTGTATATTCCTTTTAAGTATTAACATATCAGCTAGTTTCTTTTGTATGTCCAATGGAACATCTGTTTCCATGTCATTCTTGTAGACTGTCTTTTTAAAAACTACTTCCAAATCAATCTCGGTCTTGTCAGGTAAAACTTGTTCCTCTTCCATAATATCTTTTAAACAAACACTGTTTAACTTCCAGGTCCTTTGTTCAAAAATATCCTTCAATATGTTCAATGTAAAAATATTTTGTTTCATTTTGTATTTGTAAGCTAAGTCTTAGCGTTCTTCTCCTTTAATTGTAATCTTTAGTTCGTTCTAGATCTTTCTAGTGTCTGGTATTTAAATGCTATTATATCAATCAAAGTTCATTTATTCCATTGCATTTTTCAGTATGACTAACATTGCTTAGAGAATTGTTTTGTGCTTCATTGGCTTTAATAAGATAAAGTATTTTAATAGTATGAACAAAATGCTACATCAAGGCAATGCAGTATTTTAATAAATACAAGTTACTTATTTAAAAAAATACAGCAGCACAGAGGATTTCCTGTTGGCATTGTCTGGATATTTTTTATCTCTCTCTCTCTCTCTCTCTCTCTCTCTCTCTCTCTCTCTCTCTCTCTCTCTCTATCTATCTATCTATCTATCTATCTATCTATCTATCTTTATATATTTATATGTGCTTTATTTTCTTAGCCCATAAAGTTACTGCAACATCAAGTTTAATGCAGTTGCTAAGTGGACTTTGAATTTAAAGGATTTAAAAAGTAAATTTGGCATTTACTGCAGAGATGTTAACAATGGCTTATAATTTTATGCATGTTTGTTCAGCTTTGTGGCAGTAACTATACGTTTTCTCCTTGCTTTTAAGAGCTCACTCTAAATCCCACAAACACATTTTTTTAAATTAACAGTGGAGTAACTCCTGTGGTTGGAGTATTTTAATAACCTTCATTTTAAGTTTGTGGAAATCAGTGCTCTAAGGTGAAGTTGCAATGACTCTGGACTTTTCCCTTGACTTAGCATGCTGATCCCCTCTTCCTAGAGTTTTGTATTGCAATATTTCTCAATCTGTACTTGTTTGCTCAGTGTGCCATGTAGGTAGGTAGCAGATAACCAGCTCAATAAAGTTGCTCTGCACAATTTTTCATTGTCCAAGAGGATTTGAACATGTTTTGCAACAGCTGGCTACTGTTTGCTAGCCAAATAAAAGAATGCTAGAAAAATGTCAAGATTCCTTCTGTAGTCATTTTGCTGTGAAAACTGGAAGAGACAATAGTTTGAGTGTCCATCACATCTGCAGTCCAAAACCAGTGGCAGGAGGAGCAAGCAGTAAGGTATGATGTTACTTTATTCCATGCTCCAGGATTTTCATCATGTAAAATAAAAAGAAAGAAAGGCAGGGGATTTTTGCAACAAAGGTATATTGGTGTTGGAGCCCCCCCCTTTTTTGCAGGTACTATATGTTTATTTTAGATAACATTTTAATAACCATGGTAGGAAAAAAAAACATAAGCCATCAGAGAATACTGCTGAGAAACATTGGCATGTTTAGGGCTTCCTTTCTGCAGTGGAAGGCAGCCTTTGTGTGATGTTGGGAATCTCCTCTTACTGTTTTTGCTCTGTGTCTATGTGTACACGTGCTTGCATGTGTTGTATGTGCAGAAACAAGGCAGGTATGGATTACATTCCAGTCTCTTTGTTTCTTTAACATGTCCCAGACAGTGTGAAACAAGCATTATTAGTCTTAGAGCGGGCAGAATTATTTTTTTCTCCCATTGAAGCCATGTGAAAGGGAAATAAATAAAATATAAATTCTCAGCAAAAAAGATAAGAAAAAGTCACTTCTTGCCTGCCATTTTGAATGTCTCTGCTGGATAGGACTTAGAGAAGTAGTGGCTTCCCTTTGCAGTATCTACTCCCTGTCAGTGGATTCCTGCACTGTGTTCTTGCTCTCTGTTTGACTGGCTTTTCCTTAAATCTGTGCTTTCTGGAATTAAAATATGTAGTTATGTCCTAATGAGTAGATGCAGTATACAGTTCTGTTTCCTCTGCACAGGCTGCAAAGCAGTAGTATGTGTCCTGATTTCCTTCCAGGCAATAGCCGGTGTTACTATAATATTTACTTTACTTTTTTTTAGGAAAAAAAACCCCATCTTTTATTTTGGGTTGCTTTATGACCACAAGTTAAATGTCACAATAATAGGGTACAAAATGTCATTAAGAGGATGTATGCCCTCCAGCACCCTGGGGAAAAAAATTGTTTAATGTGACTAGAAATGTGTTGAATACTGAATAAAACCAATGTCATTCAATAGAAATCTTTCTTTTTATACAGCATGTAATAGAAGCTGTGTATCAGACTTAAGGCAAGCAATGCAAAAACATTTTCTAGAGTTTTTGAAGATGGGCTAACTGTAAAGCAATGGTAGACTTGGCTCTTTTCCTTTAAATGGAATTATAATTCCACAGTGCATCAAAAGTCATTCAGACATACAATCATAGACACAGAAGTGACAGCAAATCTCCATCCTGCCTAGGAACCTTATCTGTCAGGTATATAATAGTCATGGGTTAAAAAAAAAAATCTTTCTTTCTTTTTTATGCAAGGAGAACTAGAATAAATGTGGTGCATTTTTCCTTTACTACAGTAAAATAAATACTGAAATTTACAGTAAAATATGGAAACGTATTAGTGATAAGCATCTATTCACAATTAGTCATTTTACTATACTTTGGAGGATATTTTAATTAGGTTTCCATTGTCAATAAAAAGGTCCATCACAATCACAACCTTTTTAAAAAGAACAATTGCACGATTATTGTACATGTTAAAACATATTTATATCCACTATTTTAAAATTATATCATTGTGGAAAGAGTCACATCTCTCCAAAATATATATATTATTGTATTTGCAACTTTTGAACTCTTAGCAGAATATATTGCTATGTTTAGGCTAGCAGAAATAAAGCAATTAGTCAGAAAACACATATTTATTAACATACCACTTTTCTGATGTTTCCATGCCAATTTATTTTAATTTAAATATAGTAATAGATTCAGTTATGCTGTGTATTTACTAGTGGTCAGTCCGTACAATGTATTTTAAAAGAGTATTCTATGTATATGTGAATTGCCAATTTCCTATAAATAGAAACTGCATCCTCCCTCTAAACATCAGTAAGTTATTCTAACTAACATTTCCTCTCTCTGTATGCATATGTATATTTATCTGTTAGACCTGTGCAGTACTTTAGATTAAAGGAGAAAATACGCTGTGGAATGCATATGGGTGCTTATAATACCTATGACCAACTCCTTATATCAGACACATTCTTTTCTCAGAATTGTATTGCCTTTTGAATCTGAAGCTCTGCACAGCGTTGTTTAACAATAATTTTTTGTCTATTAAGGTTTGTGTGTGAGACAATCTGTCTGTCTGTCTGTCTAATTTACTTATACCAAATATTTGGCTTCCATTGTCAGATTAATCAATTAACAAACAGCGTATATAGTGTTACAGAATGTGAAAACAAAAAGAAAATTAATGGATATAATATAATGTAAGATGAGATGAGATGAATTGAATTGAGTTGAATTGAGACATGAGACATGAGACATGAGACATAACATAACATAAACTTCATATACCCAAAACTCAACAGTTTGACCTGATGTCAAGTATACCAGGGGTCCCCAACCCCCGGTCTGTGGACTGGCACCAGGTCGCAGCATGCCAGCAACCGGTCCGCACAAACAACCAAAGCCCCATCCGCTGGATACAAGCAGAAAATGAAACCACGCTCCCTCTGGTCCGCAGAAAAGCTTTTCTCCACGGAACCAGTCCCTGGTGCCCAAAAGATTGGGTGCCTTTGAACTATACTACAGGAAATTCTTAAAAAATGCAAAGATTTAATAGCTGGAATTACAAAGGAAATCACTTTTTTATCATTCGACTTCCATTCTTTTGTGTTCTCTGCCTGTAGGACAATCACCTTGATCTCAATTTTTAATGATAACCTGAAGAGAACAGAAAAGGGAAGATTCAAAGTAATCCAGCTCTGTGATATAGAGCTGTTGTTTAAGCCATTTTCAGATTGTATAACTTTTCATGGCCTTATGATGGATTGTTGCTTCTGTGATTTCTTTTGACTTTCTCTGTTGGTTAGAACTGAATAGAATTTCTTTGGTAGTCTTATTTGCATGAACTGAATAGGAGGAGGAAGCACTAGGCTAATAGCAGATATTTGTGATATTGAAAATTGTTAATAGTATTTTAACACTGTGAATAGGGAAAGATGTCTGCTCCATTTTCTTTGTTCCTTTTACCTAGAGCTACTGTACTGCTATAGCTTCTCCAATCAATACTAAATATATTCTTTTTTTGTCCATGGTGTTAGATAGGTTCCATTAAAAACACACATTTTCCCTTGACATTTCAGAATACACAAGAACATTATTATTATTTTTTTGGCTGAACTTGCACTATATCTCATTAATCTCTCTTTGCATGCATTTTTACAAACTTCTCATGGTGCTTCAGGGGATAATTTGGAAAGGGTCCAGTTTTTAAACCTTCACTTTGCCAGAAGCACAGTACTATATTGGAGAAATGTCTTGAACTTTATTCTCAAAGAAAATAAAAGCATGCTGAGGACAGTAGGGACAAATATGGGAGCTCCTTCTTCATGACTTAGCAGACTGTTTTGAATATGTAAATAAATGTTAGCTTTCTTACCTTTCTTTCTATTTATGTTAAGTGTGTTCATGTTGACCTTGAGTGCTGAGGGCAACCCTCTTTCCTCTTTTTGATTATTGGATTGATTGATTATATGCCATCAAGTCATTGTTGATTCTTAGTGACCAGATAGATAGATTTTTTTTCCCCCATGACGATGTGTCTGTAACCTAGTCTTTCAGATCTTCCAACGGTGTACTCATTGTATTCATTGTCTCTGTAACTGAGTCAATCCATATCTATGGAGATTTTCAGTCATCTAGGTCATGGTTGTCGCAAGGGTGCTTTTTCAAAAGGCAACTGGCCTTTGTTTTTCCTTGAAGACTTTTGCTTGTCATCCAAGAAGCTTCTTCAGTTGTGACTGAATGGTGGAGGATGGAAGGATTTGTATTCTTTGCAGTCATCTGGTCATTAGCAGTCTTTCTGAGAGTTGTGGAGGCCACTTGGAGGTGGGTTATCTAATAGCACAAATGGGTGTGGAAACTTCTTGGAACTGCTGAATGGACTGTGTTGTAAGCAGGAGAGAGGTGGTGTCATATCTTTGTATTCTCATGAGTCTTCTCCAACACCAAAGTTCAAAAGCATCAATACTCTTCTGATCCTGCTTCTTCAAAGTCAAGTTTTTAATTCTCTGGCGTGTTACAGGGAATACCATGGCTTGCACAATTCTGATCTTTGTAGGTATAAACACATCATGGTATTTGAATAACTTTTCTAAGGCCTTCATGGCTGCTGTACCAAGTGCTAACTAATTATATTTAAATTTAGTCAATTTTTTGTTATTTTGTTTTAATTCCATTACTAGCTCTTGTAGATCCTTTTCATTTTCAGCTATCAAAGTAGTGTCAGCAGCATAGTGCAGGTTATTGATTTTTCTTCCTCCATTTTTAAAACTATCCTCATCTTCTTTGAACCCAGCTTCACTTAATAATATATTCAACATATAGATTGAGTAAATAATGGAAGAGTATATAACCTTTAGTCACTCCTTTGCCAACACAGAACAAATCTATTTCACCATGATCTGTTTGTATTGTGGCCCTCCTGACATGTATATTGTCATGAGGACAATGAGATATTCTGGGATTCCCATTTTTCTCAGCACTATTTACAGCTTGATGTGGTTGATACAATCGAAATAATCAATGAAGCACACAGATTTCCCCTTCTTTTACAGGATCCTTAACTCCATTAAAAACTGTTCCTCTTGTATAGTTACTGTTAGGTTTAAAGGCATAAGTGAAGCAGCAGATTTTCCTACGATTTGCAATAACAAAGCTTAGGAGGGATTTTTTTTTATTATTCAAGGCACCATGCAGCATCACCTAAAATGACTGGCTGCCAAATCAATTGGCATGTATTAATATCCTCCTATCAAGCAGCCTTGATAGTCATGAACCAGGACCCTATTTCCTCTTCATCAAAGAAAAAGGTTATAAAGTTCATAGCATTGAAGTTAATACAATGATCAACAGGCAAAAATCTTTTAGGTGAATTAAGTCTCTTTAGGCAAAGGGGCAGTCATGGAAGTGGAAATAAAAACCTAACTGAAATGTTACAGTTATCAGTTAAACCTACCTCTTGCCTAATTTGCAGAAATACAAACAAAATTCTTTACTGTTATATAACCTAAGTTCAAAAATTGCAAATAGAAGAAATATCTCCACAGGAATTGTAGTAGTATAGGTAGTCTGACGGCAATTGGGACCTGGATTGCGTCACCAAATGATGAAGTCATAAAGTATGATATCCCATGAATAATTTCTTAGCAACAGCAATCCAGGCAGTCCCAGTTGCTTTCATAGCTCTAGGACTTGTGGATCATTCATGAAGCAGGAGTCCCAGGTAAGGAGTGTTTCAGGGTTGGGGAGGCCTGGGACAGGCCACACACAAGTTGGGGCATGGGGTGCTGCAGTACAGCAACCGAGGGAAGGAGGACATGACATGGCGAACATGCAGGGAGGGTGAGGGAAGATAGGTGTGTGTAGGAGCGCAGGGAGGTCAAGGGAAGGAGGGTGAAGTTGCATGGAAAATAGGGGTCTGTGTGACTAATTGAACAGACTTATGACCTTGCTGGCTTCCCCATTGATTTAGCTTGTCGGAAGCCAGTAGGGAAGATTGCAAATGGCAATCACTTGGCCTTGGGATGCTGCAACCATTGTAAGTATGAGCTGGTTGCTAATCACTCGAATTGCAGTCACATGATTGTGGGGTTGCTGGGGCAGCTGGAAGTTGGTGAACCAGTTGTAAGTACTACTTGTTTGATGTGGACAACATGAAGAGTCATTTTATCAAGTCTGGTGGGCTTGAAAAATCAGCCAAATTTTTTGGGATTCAGATACATATAATAATACAAAGAATTTTAAAGTTCAACTGAATCCAGAACTTTTCTTCTTGGAATTAGTGGATAGTCAATTAGAAAAGAGCCGTGCAAGGTTATTTTTATAAATGCATACTGCTGTGAAACTACTGTATGCACAAAAATGGAAAGATTTTAAAATATCCACATTGGAGGATTGGTTGGTGAAGATAACAGAACTATAGCAGAGCTGGCAAAATTAACTTGTTTGATTAGAGAAAGTTCAATAACTGCATTTATTAGTGATTGGAAACCCCTTATTGACTTTTTTTCTGAAAGGAGAGAAAAATGAACTTGTGATTTATGGGTTTCAAGATTACAAAGGATAGTTTATGGGAAGAAGGAAATTATGATGTAACTTTAAAGAAAGAGGGTAAAATATAAATGTATCTATAATTGCTGTCAAGAAGGAACAGAAGCTGCTTTTTTAGAATTCTGGTGCTGTGTTGATGAGAAGGAAGACAAAGCTATAGATTTAAAGGAAAGCCTTTTAATAAGTAGGGCAATAATTGGCAAACCCAATGGATGCTTGACAGCGTACGTTTTGAAGAATTGCATCTTGAAAGTGATTGAAGTGATTGAAGCCTGGGAAACAGGTCCCTCATCAGTCAGCAGGAATACTGATGTACCACCAGCCTATCAAGTACTTAGAAGGTGAGTGCTGGACAGCACAAGCAAACGACAGCCAATGACTTAAAAGCCAGCCATCAACACACCCCAATCAATGTCTAAAAAGTCACATACAACAGGCACTATAAATACCACACAAAACAGGACACACTCTTGTAGAGAGAGGTTCCCCTAGGATGGGCTCCGAAAACTCAGAAGACAAAACCTCTAGTCCCGGTGACTGATCCAGATTGGATCCTGCAATATTATCCTGGGACACGTATATTTGCCTTCGTTCATTTTGAAGAATTGTTGATGAAGAGAGACCAGAAGAGGTGAAGTGCAGATCAGTGAGGTTTCTGGAGAAGACACACTGAAGGAGAAAGAGATGCAATGAGGGATCTTTCCACTCACTGCAAATGACTTTCATGGAAAGCTAAGCAAAACAAATGGAAGGGTTATGTTCAGCCAGCCTAAGAAGACAGGAACTGGCCACATAATCATTCCTCCCACAAATAGGAAGTATGAATATAGAATATAATGACAGTAATGTACTGTATATCTATCGTTTGAGCCAAAATGGTAGCTGACATATCCAGAAGAAAACGGACTGTTAAATACTTGACTAGGTGTACATACAGTAAATCAAACCTGTATTAGCTTTCTCTATTGTTTACTGGAAAGAGGATGGAGAGGAATCGTTCCATGCCTTGAAAATTGAAATAAATGTGACATTACTTTTATGATAATATAAGGGGTGGGGGCACATGAGAGGTGCTTTGTGTACTCTGAGTTGGATCATGTCCTGTGGATCAACAAAATCTGGTGACAGAGAGATGTAGGGAAAAGGAGTATTAACCCTTCTCTTGCCAACTGCATTCCTGGTGAAAATTGTATAGTTTTGAAAATTTCTGTTAGCTGAACTTGGGACCATGTGCTGACCAAGGTAATGCTAATTGTATGGTAAATTATTCATGTGATGTAATTCTGTTTTTCCTGAAAATCTGGTAATATGTTAGTCCTATTGGAGGAAGCCTTTTGTTAGAAATAAATACATTCACAATTACAATGTTTAAGTCTCTAGGATTTTGCCTGTCATAAAACATTTGGCATGATTTGAAAGCAATGGAGTGTTTGGGGACTATAGGGAAGTGGTTTGTAGAAATAAGAAATATAGACGTTAATTTAGGGAAAGACAATCATTGGAAGACTATGCACAGTTTTTTCCCCATTCTATAGTTTTATTTGCTATGGTTTTAAAATATTTTCTCAGAAACTATAAATCATGGATAATTTTTCGTGAGAAGCTTTTTTTCTTCAAAATTGTATTGTTTTCAATACAATTTACCCCAATACCAGATTCCATTATTGTACTGCAGTAGCAGCCTTGATTCTACCTGACCAAGGACTTCTCCAGAGACCTCTGTTTCAATGAAATATGAGAAAAGTAGAACAAGAGATTGCTTTGCATTGTTATCTTTTGACATATTTGGATTTGGCCAGAAAAGTATTACATATTTACAAATATTACCTTCCACTCTTTGTTCTTTTAAGAAATAGATTGACCTCACACAAAAAAACTTAATATTTTGCCTGTCAGAATTGCAATGTTCTGAAATTATATTACTAAATATGTGAAATTCAATTTTTGTTGTTTCTATTCTAGTCTTCTACAAAAATTTTAAATGGCTCAATGAACCAACTCTGTTTTGGTCCAAAGATATTCCAAATGTCTGTTTTTGTTCATTTATAACCCAAACTAGAGCCAAATTTGAAATGGTGTTAAATATTTATTTTGTCTCCTTCATGCTTGAATTTGTTTATCAAATAAAAGTATGAGGGGCACTGACCTGGACTAATAGACAAAGAATTAACTTTTTGCTCTTGTGTGAAATTGATTTAGAGAAAAAAAACTGAAATGGCTTTCTTTCTAATCTCAGTTTGGGGATTATTGCATTTTTCCAGAAATATCAGCCCTACTAAGTAGACCAGATAAAGAAACCAACTCCATAAGAATGCTAAAGCTACTTTTATTGAGAATAGCTATAATAACAGAATCGTGCAAGTCTGATTAAACTATCCTTCCTCCCTCTTCTTATATGCCAGTGAATTGGCAAGGCATTTGCCTGAGTTGCTTCCAAATATTATCTCATTGCTCTAGACTTAAAAAATGTTTTATCCCCTTTTGCTTAGGTAATTGTTTTTGCATATTTCTGCCAATGCCGTTTTACTTACACTCTATAAGGAGGAACAGATTACAGTTCTGATTTTAGATTCTGGTTTGTTTGTTTATTCATGTCAGAAGCATTACAATTAAAATAAGGCATACTATATGACATAAAATTTAAAATATAAAATACAAGATTAAATTATATGCAAATTAAACAGATCTTGCCCAGAAACTAGCAACATTAATTGTTCTGTTGCACTGCCACAAGGTCCTCAAGTGTAGACTGATCGGGGCACAAAAGGCAGGCATACATATGTGTTGTCTGCATATCACCACAATTGCAAAGAGCAGAAGCATCCGGATAGCCCCATTTGTTTAGAGTGTCTCTAGATCTTACTGTACCCGTGTGCAGTTTATTCAATGATTTCCATACTTCCCAACTTTCGTCAGATCCAGGTGCCAGCTCCTCCGTTGATTCCATCCAGTGTTGGTTCTTTGTAGCTTTCCATAGAGCCATAGCATACCATAGATTCTGCTATTTCCCTGTAACTGAGTTGATTGCTGTGGGGAAATGCTTGGATCCCTGGCAAGAATATTTTTGCCTAAGAAATATGCATTTTCTGCCTTTGCACTTTGCTACAATAGGAGAAAGAATATGCTATATCAGAGGTCACCAACCTTTTCATGCTGGCGGCCCAGAGGGAAAGGGAGCAGCTGGGAAATTTGCTCCCGCATGACCGCGTGAACAGGGCTGCATGCGAATGGGGCTGTGCACACACACACAGCGCTAGCAGCCCCATTTGCGCAGGCACATAGGCACTAGCGGCCGCTGCTTCTAGCCCTGTGCGCATGTGCAAATGGGTCTGCGGGCACTAGCACGAGTGGGGCTGGCCAGTAGGCCATGGCCCGGCAGTGGGCCGCGTACCATAGGTCGGGGACCCCTGTGCTATGGATTTTGTTTGCATGTAGAACTTATTTCAGTATATTGTACGTGGTTGTCCAAAATCTCATGGGTCTTTTATGTCTCTTAGATCCTCTGTCTATGGGTCCACAGAAAGCTCTAGAAACCATTGGTGCAAATTTGCAAAAACAGTATGAAAATTGGCAACCAAGGGTAAGTACCTTTTTGCCTTCTTGTAAGATAAGCCTTTTTCCCCTCAAAATCTATGTTTACTTTTGGTACTGTTACTAGAAAATATTCCATTTGAAATATAAGATATATACTATGTGATCTTTTATGTACTATATTAGGCAAAATATGGAGCTTTTCTATGTGTTCATGTGGATAGAATATTACAGGTTCTCAAAAACTATTAGGCTTCAATTGGACTAATACTCCAGAAAGAGAAGAGTCATTTTTACAGCCAAGAACTTTTACATTGGTAGTTGTATGATGCAGTATTATTGTTACCAAGTAGTTAGCAAAGTAATTAATTCCAGTAGATAGAACTCTTCTCTGCATCGTTGGCTTTTGATGTATACGCACAGGTTTTATAGTCAGATAATACTGCTCATGACTATTTCTTGGGTCTGCTGCGTCAAACTTTAGATTTATGAGGTAGTAATCACTAAAAATTGAGATCACATTGGCTTCGGTCCACATGAGTGGTATTGAACAATTCATTAGTGGAAGCAAATCTCTTTTCTGGATGTATTTTAGCCAAGGATGGACTGTTTTTAGGAATGTTTTAATTTGAAATTTTGTACATAGGAAGGTCATAGCAATAGTTGGAGAGAAATTAATGACTTCTCCCAGAATTTCCCTGGACTTCAGCAGTACATGAGCATCTTTGATGTTTAGCATGTCACAGACAATATACTTTAATTTGGGTACATATCTTGGCTACCTATAGGAGTAACCAAAAATTTCAAGAGTAAGGGCGAAGATAAGCTTATGTCAAGAGTAGAATATGTTCTGTTATCCAGGTATGAATATGGCACAGCAGGGGAGAAAATGAATGGGCTGTTTGCAGATAATTGTGTTGTTTTCTGATGATTTAGTCCAACCTTCCCCAACTTGCTGCAACATGGATTGGATTACTGACTGGATGGGGATGATTGGAATTGTAATCCACATAATTTGGAAAGAGATGGCCTTGGAAGATGGGAAGAATATCTGCCAGAATCAATAGTAAACTTCGCCCTTATATATCTAAAACATTGTTTTACCAGCTAGGATTCCAAATCTGTTTTGCAAGCTAGGATTCCAAATCTGTTTTGCAATGATACCAGTTAGAGTTTAGTAGTACTCTGGAATAGATGAATGAGAATCATTTTGTAGTAAATTTAATATTTCTCTTAGAATTTGCAGTGTTCTCTTCCCAGTCAAAGATGTGTTACAGTGGCAAGAGATATAATTTTATTTATTATTTCTCCCTGCCAGTTTGGAAAAAGAAACTAAGGAGATGAATGCATTTAAGACAAATACAATGAAATCAACACAAAAATCTAGTAGCATTTTTTTGACATTCTGCTGATTGTGCATTTTCTTAGAAACATATACAAAATCCAAAGAAGGTGAAAGCAATATAGTATTATTGACAAAACACTTTAATGCAGAATCAAGGAAACTGAATTTCTAAAATCTTATTTTGAAGGTTCAGGCGCTTCACCTATTATGGTACTTAGATGTTGCTAAAATAGAATTGACATCCATGAGAGCCAAAAGTTCCTCATTTTCTGATGAAGCTTGATTTTTATGCCATTCTATTTTAAACTAAAATTTTCAATTTCTTGTAATCTCAGGTAATTTGTACAGGGAATATGATGTTATGGTAACTAGCAGCCTGCTAGATTTACAAGCATAGTGGGACAATACCAAGTCATAACAAAGACTCTGCATCCCGGGTCATCATTTTATGTTCTTTGGGCAAAACTTCATTCTTTTTTGTGGGTTATGTCATCAATTTACAGAGAACATTTTTGCAATTCTGCAAGCTTTTCCAGACAGCACTCCTCAATTTCATTTGTCTTAATGCTTTCTTCACACGAGTACTTCATTCTTTCCTTAAAATCTTATTTGTTAAATTATTTTAAAATTAGAGTTCAAGCTCAGTTTAAGTTTAAATGTCCAAATTCTTTAAATTTATGTTTGCTGAAAACTATTTGTTTCAAAGATAGACGTATGGACAGTTTTAACATTTGTTTTTGTATTCCCACTGATCCTCCTTTCTCCAGAAAGTGAAAGACGATAAGGGAAACAAGAGAACTAAAAAAAAGAGATGCAAGGTTATTCTTGTTCTATTTGGGGAAAATTGGAAAGTTGTACAACATTTGAAAACGAAACTGCACAAGTCAGTCTCCACTTTCTAATGTCTTTTACTTAGTAGTAATAAAGTTTGAAGTGATTTGAACTGATTGTGCACAAAATATGTGTCGTTTGGTTACAGAAATCAGGGTCAAATTCTACTGAGTTCTTTTTTTAAAAAAAATTTCTCAGAATTGAACTGGATGTATTAACGGAAGAAGGATGCATTTTTCATCTTTCTCTTGCTGTCCTCCCACCTGTCTTATTTCTGTCCAGATGCAAGAGATGGCACAATATTTAAGATGGAGATGCAGAGCTTGAAAATATGATCTCTATAACTCTCTTTGGTGCAAGATCATTGATTCCATTAACAGTAACTTCTACAGCAGCCTGAAAGGCCACAATGGTTTTGATGAGTAAATTTGTAATGATACCACATTGTTACACTTATTGATGAGTCACGTCATTCAAATATCTGTACTGTCTGCAATTCCAGAGTTCTCCTGTTTTCAGCAATACGAAGTGTAATGAATCCTCTGGAAAACTGCCCATTGGCTCACTGATATAAAGGTTTAATACAATATGTAGAACTTAACAAGATAGTAAACTCTTGGGGCACAAAGAAAACAAATGAGTCTCTCTGCTGTTTTAATAACATAACCTGTGGAATTTGGGGGAAAGGGGATTCAGGGAGGAAGTCCTGATAGCAGCATGTACTTTATGTGGGAAGCAGACGTCCGGCTGCTTTGTATAGTTTGCACAGAATATGAGGCAGTTACTGAGCTCAGATGTTGTGTGTGCAAGGTATTGGTTCATAGCACTAAATCACTGCCCTCTGAAGCATTGCAAAGCTGAACACATGCCATTTTATTGCACTCTGCTAGCTTTTAGGTTTTTCTGCAGTAATAAAGAGAAAATGTTGGGCTATCTGCAATAAAACAATAGGAGAATGATTGAATTTCCTAGATCTTTGCTCTAAATCCTAAAAGAAATACTTTTTTCTCCCTTGTCTTTCTTTTCCCTGTCCCCTATCCCAGGCTTGCTTTAGATGGTCAGTGAAGATTGAGGGAGGCATAAGACAGATCATTGAAACAGAGTAGGAAAGAGTGATTGAAAATGTCTCATTAAGAATACATGACAAGTTGACAAGCACTGATTATTGAAAAATGGGGCACTGAGTGTACAAGGTTTGTTGGAAGAATTATCCATCAAATATAATGGAATTTCAATGTTCACTACAGTTTTTCTTAACAATTTTTTCATTTGTAGAAATAGCTGTCTATTTTGAACACATATAAAGAAATCATAGAAGGTAATCTTATGAGACACAATATTGAGGATAGTTTTTGTTTGCAAAAACAATTCTAATGTGTATTGTGTGACTGGCATGCTTCTCTCACTGATAAGTATTACTGATTTGCTAATTGGGGAACTTATCAGTATTCTGCTAATAAATTCTGCTTCAAAACAATTTAAAAATTAAAACTGTATGATATGGTATGACATTTTTCTGTTGCAAGACTAGGAAATGCTTCAGCCTATTCAATTGCATGATACTATAATTAAATTAAATATTTAATTATATAGCTCTGGTTTAAAAAAAATATATACCTGGAAGAAAGAACAGCATTGCAGCTATATACAGGTAATTCGTGACTTACAAACAGTTCATTTAGTGACCTTTCAAAGTTACAACGGCACTGAAAAAATGTGACTTACGACAGTTTTTCACACTTACGACCATTGCAGCATCCCCGTGGTCACATGATCAAAATTCAGATGCTTGGCAACTGGCTCATATTTATGGCGGTTGTAGAGTCCTGGGGTCATGAGATCAGCTTTTGCAGCTTTCTGACAAGCAAAGTCAATGGGGAAGCACATTCACTTAACAACCATGTTATTAACTTAACAAATACAATGAGTCCCTTAACAATTGTGGCAAGAAAAATCGTAAAATGGGGCAAACTCACTTAACCAATGTTTTACTTACCAACATAAATTTTGGGCTCAGTTGTGGTTGTAACTTGAGGACTATCTATAAAAAGGAACAGTCTTAAAATTTCCTAAAACTGTTGGCTGGGGAAAATGGACACATTTGACATTGTAATCTAATCCATGGAAGACCCAGCCTGATGCTTTAGACTTCTGTGAATTAAAAATCCAAATGTGTTCTTTTTCTATAGATTTAATTATTACACATTATTCCTATGTATAGTGCATTCGGAAAGTATTCACTTTTGTCAATTTTGTTATGTTGCAGCCTGATTCTACAGTTGTTGAAATTCATTTTTTTCTCATTAATCTACACTCAGCACCCCATAATGAGAAAGTGAAAACAGAATTTTAGAAATGTCTGTAAATTTTTTAAAAAGAAAAAAAAACCTGAATTATCACATTGGCATAAGTATTCAGACCCTTCATTCAATACTTTGTTGAAGTTGCTCCATTCAGATTTCCCTCAATCCTGACCAGTCTCCCATTCCCTGCTGCTGAAAAACACCCCCACAGCATGACGCTGCCACCAACATGCTTCACTGTTGGGATGATATGAGGCAAGTGATGAGCGGTGCCTGGTTTCCTCCAGACATAACATATACAATTGAGGCCAAACAGTTCAATCTTGGTTTCATCAGACTAGAGAATCTTGTTCCTCACAGTCTGAGAATCCTTCAGGTATTATTTTGCAAACTCCAAGTGGGCTTTCATATGTTTTGCACTGAGGAGAGGCTTCCGTCTAGCCACTCTGCCATAAAGCCTAGATTGGTTGAGGGCTGCAGTGATGGTTGTCCTTCTGGAACTCTATCCAGTATAAAAAGTGAAAACAAGGGCACATAACTAAGGTAGAATATCAGCAGATAGCCCGAGCCTGCAAAGATGAAGTGAGGAAAGCTAAGGCTCAAGATGAACTAAGATTTGCGACGAAAGTCAAAAATAACAAAAAAAGCTTCTTTCAACATGTAAAAAACAAGAACAAAGTCAAGGAAACGGTTGGTCCACTAGTGGGAGAAAGTGGCAAGAAGGTGACAAGCAACAGGGAGAAAGCAGAACTACTTAACTTGGTTTTTGCATCCGTCTTTACACAAAGGGAAAAAAACAATCCAACCTATCAAAAACAGTACCGTAAAAAACAGATTAGAAACACAAGCTAAGATAGATAAGAGTTTGTTGCCTTCAAATCCAGTATGTCTAAAAAAATACAACAGCTTGTACATTTCAACTGTATATGACATTAGAAGAAAAGTGGGACGAGGACTCCAGTGTGGTGATATATCTGGAGTTCATTTTCTGAATATTACGGAAGCCTTGTTAACAGTATAATTTTATTATAAGTCGTCCTTGACTTACGATCACAATTGAGCCCCAGATTTCTGTTGCTAAACGAGATAATTGTTTGTTGATTTGTTCCATTTTACGACCTTTCTTGCCACAGTTGTTAAGTGAATCACTGCAGTTGTTAAGTTAGTAGCACCGTTATAAAAAGGAATCTGCCTTCCCCATTGATTTTGCTTATCAGAAGGTCAAAAAAGGTGATCACATGATCCTGGGACAGTGCAGCTTTCATAAATATGAAACATAAATGGCCAAGCATCTGCCATTTAATCATGCGACCGTGGAGATGTTGCAACGGTCGTAAGTGTGAAAAATGGTCATGAATCACTTTTTTCACTGCTGCTGTTACTTTGAACGGTCACTAAACGAAAGATTGTAAGTCAAGGACTGCTTGTATTTGTTTACAGTAGTATGTATTATGTGAGTACAACAGTCGCAACTCTGAACACGGGTCATAAATCCCTTTTTCTAGCATACTTGTAATTTCAAACTGCCATTAAATGAATTGTCGTAAATCGAAGACTTACCTGTAATCCCTAGCAAATTCTATTTGCATCTACATTGCTGCCCATAAATGTGAAAAACAACGAAAATATTTATTCTCTTGCACACCACAAGTAAGCCTGTTTCATGAATTGAAGCAATGCAGTTAGAAGAGAAGATGAATTATTAGGGCTGTTTGGTTGCTTTTATACAGCAGCATTCCCTACTCAGTACCAAGACTTTAGAGAACATTGCTGTTCTCTCATTCCGAAGCTGCAGTATTGGAACTGGATTAAAGTGTTTGTTCCAAAACCATTGAACTTTTTCTTTTTGTATTTTGGCAGTTTGAGTACTGAACATTAAACAGAAGTTGCTCTATAATAGATCTTCCCAGGGCCATTGACAGGTGTTTTTCAGAGAACCAAATGCTGCCTCGTCTCTAGCTAGAACAGTCCTACCTTTTCTTTCATTTTTGCTGGATCCTGAGCTTTTGAGTTCATACTGCTTGTGTATCTCTGACAACTGCAAATGAGGTCGCGTTGCCAAAGGCAAAATTGTCGGATGGGTGGTCCTGCGTTTAAATAATTCATAATTTGCTGTGAATGACATTGCAGCATATATTTCTTAAATTTAGGTGAAATGAGTCCACCGCCCCCCCCTTTTATTTATTATGTTTTTACTGTTTCATTTTTGAATTTGAATTTTCCACAACGTTTAAGTTTTATGTTTCCGTCAAGATCAATTGTTGTGTTTAATGTGTTTCTGGATTTAAAATTACTTCCTTCTTTATTCTACCTCTTATGCCTTGAACAGATACTGTAGTGGATGTTTTTGCTGATCTAACTATAACCCTGAAGGAATTTTCCATTCTCCTCAGTTCTTTCTTCTGGAGGCACATTCCTCCAATGGCCGTAATGATTACAATATATTTTCTTAATTATAGGTTCTTAAGAAAGTTAATTTTCCAGATTCTAATATTACTGTTACTGACTGGGATTCAATTCCCCTGCCCTAAATGTGTTTTAAACTCAAGAAAGGTATTCTTTTTTAATAATATATTGAATGCCACAGAAATAATGTGTCCGCTGTTCTGTACAGATAACATTCTGTATCTTTTTGCTTTAGTGTGATAGTTCAGGTGGGTGTTTTTCTAGACCACGGGTCGGCAACCCGCGGCTCCGGAGCCGCATGCGGCTCTTTGAGGCCTTACCTGCGGCTCCGGAGCCTCCTCCGCCATTTTGGCGAGCGCATGCGCGCATGCGCGGGCGGGTGCGGGGGGTGCGCGAGCGCATGCGCGCATGCGCGGGCGGGTGCGGGCGGGTGCGCGCGAGCGCAGGTGCGCATGCGCGAACGGCGCGCGCATGCGCGAACGGCGCGCGGGTGCGCATGCGCGGGTGCGCGGGGCGCGCGCGCATGCGCGAACGGGGTCGCGCGCATGCGCGGGTGCGCGGGGTCGCGCGCATGCGCGAACGGGGTCGCGCGCATGCGCGGGTGCGCGCGCATGCGCGAACGCGCGGCTCCCAGCGTTTTTTTTTTTTAAGCTAAATGGGTCCGTGCGGCTCATCCGACGTTTCGGATGGCCGACCCATGTTCTAGACAGTAACACGATAGTGTTAACATTGATCTAATCAGTTGCATATCATGCAGAGCAGTTCTCACACTATGACAACCCTGTGAGAGCTACCGAGAGATTATTTTATATATGGACAACCATTACTCCAGTGGTAACAGAATCCTTGTGACATGCAGTGTAGCGATGGCAGAGATCCTTTATTTATCCATTGTTATTCTAAACAAGCACCTACACCAGCTAGGAAGCTTTTCAGGATATTAGCAATATTGGCTCCAACTGTGGTGGTTTACCCAAGGCTGGATGGGAAGTTAATTCTTGCTTCTAGATAAATATTAAATATTCTTTTAATCTAGCATCTGACAGAATGCTATGCAAAGACTCTCGCAAAGGTATGTGCTTGATGCTTAGATGGACAATATATATCTTTATTTTGTTTTAATACATACATTTCTATAATACACATACATGTGCATGCATGCATTCCCCGCAAACAAGCATTGCATTTATATTCAGAAACTCAGTTTCCCCGTAGCTACGGAAAAGGTTTGGGCCTCTTCACTAGACAGATTATCTAGCCGCTCCAAGAATACAGATACAAAAATACAATTTGTGATTTTATAACTAGGCAGAGCATATTATGCTCCAGTTTTTTTGTTTGTTTGTCGGGTTTGACAGTATGGGTATATGTGAGTGGGCGGGTGAATAAATTCACAGAAAAATTTTTTTTTTTTTTTTTTTTTGCATCACTTGTTTTTGGTGCAGTTGGTTCCAGAGCTCCCCGTTTTTTCTTCCAGAGCCTGAAAGTATCAGCAGGCATTTCATCTTTTTTATTGCTAATTATTAAAAAGCTGTTCAGCAGCACAAGCTCCCTTTTTGGAAATCTGGCCTGAAGAATTTTTAAAATCAAGCAGTGGTAGTAAAACAGGTTTTACGCAAACACGTGCGCAACACCCCCCCCCCCAAGATAATCTTGGCCTTCGCATTTGCTGCTTTAAAAATGAAGTAATTGTTATTCAAGCTTATGAGTATTTAAAATGGCCAAACAATAAGACACCACTAAAGTAACTACTACAAGCTTTATTAATGAAATAACAATCAGTATATACCGGGCTTCTAAAATATCTCAGCATCCTTACAAGGAATGCTGGGACTGATTTTTCTGTTACTGAAGAATATAAGCATGAGCATGCATGCCAAATACATGCACACACATGTCTTTGTAGGTCCCTCTGAAAATTGTTCAAGCTCATATATGTGTGGTTTGACCTATTTTCAAGTAATATTCCTGGCTGCTGCTGCAAAGTGTATGAAAGCAGGCTGAATTGCTACTAGCTCTATCAACACTCAAACCTGTCTGAGTTTTATCTTTTCATGTCCGTGATTATGAACAGGATGTTAAAAGAAAGGATTAGGAAAAATCAATCTGATTACAATGTTGGCAAATGTTTGAGTCATATTAAATGATTCCTCTCTGCTTTCATGCAAACTAGAAATGAAGCTACATCGATGTGAAATCTCTTAAAAGTGAATCCATAGACCTGTGTTCACTTTTTTTTTACATAGAAAAAAAGCTTCAACTCAGTATATCTCAAAAAATGCTGAAATATGTTGTACATATTATTTTTATCCAATTGTGTCAAAGAAATACATGGACCACTTTTGTTATTGATGTGTAAAAGATGGTTTTGCTGTGTGTATTTGTGTGACTTTTAGCATTGTATTTTTCTTTAATGAGGACATCTGTTCGTGCTCAGAGGCTGTCCAGAAAGGTAATGCCTTAAATATGAGGATGTCCTTTTGGCTCATAATATGACATTTCCTGCTACTGAATAAGGCTGGACTGTTGGAAGTCCCAATGGAAATTTTTGTATATTTCTTTTTAGTGGACAACAATTGATCCTTAGACTTTTTTTAATATAAGTGGTTGACTCCTGAAATGCCTAATGCTTATATTCTTGGGATTAATTAAATGATCCTTTAGTAGGCTTCATACCCATTTAAAGTTTTGATACGATTGATTTGAACTGCAGTTGAGTTAGTATTATACGTTGCCATATACAGGTAACCCTCGATTTACGACACTTCATTTAGTGACTGTTTGAAGTTACAACATCACTGAAAAAGTGATTTGTGATCATTTTTCACACTTACAACTGTTGCAGCATCCCCATGGTCACATGATCAAAATTTGAATGCTTGGCAAGTGGTTCTTACTTATGACTGTCGCAGTGTACTGGGATCATGTGATTACCTTTTGCGACCTTCTGACAAGCAAAGTCAATGGGGAAGGCAGATTCACTTACCAACCAGGTTACTAACTTTAACAACAGCAGTGATTCACTTAACAACTGTGGCAAGAAAGATTGTAAAATGGGGCAAAGTTCAATTAACAACTTAGCAACATAAATTTTGGGCTCCATTGTGGTTGTAAGTCAAGGACTACCTGTAATATATGGTTATTATATTTAAATTGTTCTGGGTGGACTTCACAGAATATGCTGGTTTTGGACCTGTAATGTGCAAGTAAATTGACAAATAAATGAACCAAGCATCTATACAGTTTCTGAGAGTCACACATCTCTGAAAACATCACCAGCATTATGAGCTGTAGTTCTGTCATGGAATGGGACAACTTGCTGCAGCCCACCCGCCGTAGCCAACTTGCCGCCACCAACTCACCACCGCCAGCTTGCCTCTGCCAACTTGCTGCTGCCAGCTCGCCGTAGGATAACTCCATGTGGCCAACTTGCTGCGGGTGGCCGGAGGGAGAGCTGGGCTGGCAGGTGAGCAAGCGGGTGGGCAAGAGCGCATCAGGGCAGGTAGCAGGAAGGAGGAGGCAGCTGGGGACTTCCCATTTTCACACCCCTTGCAGGTGCTGCCACTGCAGCAACTCCAGGACTGTGCAACGGCGGCTCCAAGCCTGGTACAACGGTGGTGGTAGCTCCGGGCCTGCGTGGCGGCGGGACTGAGCCCAGTGTGGCAGTGATGGCAACTCCAAGGCCGGAACGGCAGTGGCTCCAAGGCTGGCATGGCAACGGTGGTGGGGCGTGTTAAAATGGAAAGCCCCCAGCCACTGCCAGCTCCCTGCCCCCCACCCTGATGTATAAATGGGAGTTTATACTGAAACCCATGCTGGAAAAGAAAGCCAGGAATGGATCATTTTTATACGGAAAATGGGTCAGCTTTATCACCGAAAATCTGTCTCAGTATGTGGTCTGAGGCAATCTGTTGTATAATTACATGGAAAAGCAAGAGAGAACGTTGTGCGTGTATGCTCAGCAATAACCCAATTGACAAGTGCAGTAAAAAATACTTGTAATGAGCAAATACAGTACATATTCCAGGGCTTTCTGATATTGAAAGTAGACCCTGGTGAAATTTTGGTTTAAATTGGATCAGTAAAAGAAGCAAGAAGGCTTTATCTATGATAAAAAATGGAAGCTAGTAAAGAGAAAGGAGTTGTGGCGCTAGAGGACGCTAATGAGGAGATCAATGTGTAGAGAAGGAGAGAGGGTGTCTCTGCATGCAGCTTGCTGGCACTGCAAATGGAATCGGTGTTTGCTTTCTCTATAGCAGCATATTAGTTTTAAATATACGCAAGATCTTAATTTACACTGTTGAAGGGGAGGCTGCAATTGCTCAGTGGTAAGAGAAGAATATATTGTGAAGCACTGTTGTTTCTTCCACAGATTTACTGACAAATCGTATGTCAGAAATAATGAAGACCAAGGTAGAATATTTTTTCACATCAGAGTTGAATTTGAACTGCAGCTTCCTGCACCCTCAGCTTTTCATCAGTGGAAAATTGTAGTGAGCATAGGGAATGGCTTTGAAGGACAGGAGGAAGAACGGCTACCAAGGCAGTGGTTAGATAAGTGGGGTTTGAGCCTGGATCAAGAGGATAATCTGAAAAAAATATTTCAGAGCAACTGCTCCCTAGTTCACCTGAAGATAAAAATGGGGTGGGGCGGGGAGAAGCACAATCAGATTTGCAATATTCTGTTAATGTAGCTATTATAGTAAAAGTAGTGCTGACCTATACAGCAGGGCTTTTCAACCGGTGGTACGTGTACCACCAGTGGTACGCGAGCACCTGGCTGGTGGTACGCATAGGACGGGTTGAACAGCACTGTAAAAAACAATGTAAAAAAAAGTGTAAAAAAAAAAAAAGTGTAAAAGTGGATGAGGTGAAGCGGCAGCAGCGCCGCAGAGGCTTGTGGCAAAGTCAGCTGGAACTGCAAGTTGCCTGGGTCCTACTGAGAGCCCAGGATCAAAGCACGTAGTTCTAGCTGATTGGCGGCGGCCTTGGGGGCGGCAGGCAGCCTCACGCAGTCTTCAGAGGAGATTCCGCCGGAGCTGCGTGACGCATTGCCTGCCCCCCTGCCCCCACCCCCACCCAGATGCCCTCACCTCCCCCAAGTGTTTTTTTTACTCACCAGCTTTCAGCAGCATTCCCTTTCTCCTGTCCTTCTCGGCCTTCGCCATGTGTTTGTGAGACAAAAAAAAAGTTCCATGAGACTTTCTAACTTCTCGCGAGAAGTTAGAAGGTCTCATGGAAGTTTTTTTTTTTACCCACAAGCACGTGGCGAAGGCAGAGAAGCAAACGAAGGCAGAGAAGCAAAAGGAGAAAGGGGAAGCAGCTGAAAGCAGGTGGGTAAAAAAATGCTTGGCGGAGGTGGGGGCATCTGGGCGGGGGTGGGGGCACCAACCTTACCCTGCATGGCGGCGGGAGGGTTAACGGTGGATGCGGGGGGGCAGGAGGAGCTGCACAAAGCAGGCGGAGGGGAGGCCAGGCAAATTGTGGGTGCTGGCAGCATGGAGGCTGATCGTGCACGTGCGTGTGCGCGAGGCACAGGTGCTGCCCGGGGCCAGAGGGGAGGCCGGGCAGATTGCGGGCAGCGGCAGCGACGGGAAAGCCGATCGCACGTGTGCGCGAGGCAGAGGTGCTGCCTGGGGCCAGAGGGGAGGCCGGGCAGATTGCGGGCAGCGGCAGAGACGGGAAAGCCGATGTGCGCGAAGCAGAGGTGCTGCCCGGGGCCAGAGGGGAGGCCGGGCAGATTGCGGGCAGCGGCAGCGACGGGAAAGCCGATTGCACGTGTGCGTGAGGCACAGGTGCTGCCCGGGGCCAGAGGGGAGGCCAGGCAGATTGCGGGCAGTCTTCTTGAATCTGGCATTCACGGACCCGGCCGGAGCGAAGTGGAAGCGAAGGGGAATGCCAGATCTAACCCCAGGGCGGTTCAAAAGGCCAGCAGGCTGGCTGGGGGTTTTGGGGTGGAGACATGTGAGCCTTCCTCCATCTTCTTGAATCTGGCATTCACGGACCCCGCCGGAGCGAAGGGGAAGCGGGATCAAAGCCAGATTCAAGAAGACGGAGGAAGGCTCACATGTCTCCACCCCAAACCCCCAGCCAGCCTGCTGGCCTTTCGAACCGCCCTGGGGTTAGATCTGGCATTCACTGACCCGGCCGGAGTGAAGGGGAAGCAGGATCAAAGCCCTTCTTTCGGCTGCAAAGAATGTAGCCAGGCGGGATTCGCCTGGGGGTTGTACCGGCTCTTCCTCAGGGCTGGCTGCAGCAATGAATGAGCCGGCTTTTCTCCGGCTGCGGCTGTGCGCAACGCACCAGAGGGAGTCCGGCAGCCAAGGCTCTTTCCCTGCCCCCCTGTGCTCCTCCGCTGCCTGCGCTCTCCTCCCCCTGCGGAAGAACGGCAGCTGTGCTGGGCTCCTGGCTGCACCGAGTGCGACCGCAAAAGGAAAGTGATTCAGCAAAGGAACCACCATTGAAGCAATTAAAACTGAGTGATGGAGGGAGGGAGGGAAGGACAATGAGAGGGAGAGAGGGACAGTGGAAGGGAGGGAGGGAGGGAGGAGGGAG